>VXBC01002554.1:808768-879057 GCA_013399945.1 Ploceus nigricollis | reverse complement strand
CATTGGCCGCCGCCGCCGCCGCCCCGCCAATGCGCGCGCCCGGGGCGGGGCGCCTTAACCCCTTCGGCGCCGCCCGGGGAGAGCGGGGCCGGCTCCCAGCGCTGCCTCCGAGCTCCCGTGTGGGGCGAGCTGCCCCCGTCTCGGCATGGCTGAGGCGGCAGCACCAAGCACCGGTGGCCGAACTGGCGAACAGAGGAAAATAAAGCCCCAGAAACCCCTCTCACAACAGCAGCACCTGTTACTGGACCCACCTTAACGCAGAAATTAAGGGTAAAATATACACACAGGTAGGTTTACCTAGTTTTTTCCAACCACTTAAGCTACAGCTCTCACCTTCACCCGACAGCGCTGTGACACCGTTTCATGGCATATTCCCTAACCTGGGAGTGAGGCATGACGACATCACAGCAGTTCCCAGCAAGTTTCAATCTCCAGACTCTTCCACAATATTCTTTCAGGCGAACCACTCTTTCTGCAGATGCAGGTGAGCCAATTAATGATTTACAGTGTTTTGAAGGTAAGCATCGTATGTACTAAGAATAATATTATTGCTTGATGTTCTGCATCATGTTTTATTAAAAACAAACTGTCAAATCAGATAACTGAATAAACTTGGCTTAAGTTGCTGAAACTGGTAATCGTCTAGATGTTTGTTCAAACACTGAAAATCCCTGCTCACAAGTAGTCCTTAGCAGTAGTAGTGCTGAAGCTGTGGTTATCAAGGGACGGAGATAAGCAACGTTTGTAGAGAGGTAATATTGCTGGACACGGGGGAAAAAAGCCAAACCAGATAACCTTCCAAACAGGAGCCCTTCACGTGTTCTTTACACGTGCAAGTAACTCCACAAACTACAGCAATTTAGGCCTTTGTGCATTTCAGTGGTTTGTAAAACCATTTGCTGAATTTTCAGCAGCTTCTTCCACAGAGCATCTTTTACTTACCAGGAATTCACAGTTAAAAGATCTTCCCTAAAACAATACACACAACTATTACAGTGGGGCTCACCTACATAGCTCTTTCCTGACAGATGCTACATACTGCAGCTGATCACAACTGGACTTACAGTTTGCTTCCCACGAGGAGACATTTTTATATATAAATACCACTGCCCTTCAGATGGAATTTATCATTTCTTCTGATATTGTACAACTCTGTCACTATCCATACACGACTTTTGTTCTACATGAGTAGAACAACACTCAAGAATTGTGTGGTTGGTTACTCTGGCTGAACACTGCCTGAACCCAAGGGATAAAGACAGTGAAACAATTCTTCAGTGAGCTGTAAACTGGGACAGGTCTTTTTGTTTTGTACACAAAGTCCCATTTTGGAGTTCTTCTCTCAAAGCCAGCAGTAAAAGATCTCACTTTTTTACAGTAAAACCAAGTAAAAGGAGAAAGGTGATCCACAAAATTGGTGACCCTAAAATTAATTCTGCTTCACGGAGAATTACTATGAAGGCATGTATAAGAACTGAGCACATTCAACATCCAAATCTTGTTCCATTTCATTCTAGATATCAACACAGCATTGCTCAGGTAACAGGCCAAGTAATTTTAAGGTTTTTATGTTTCACCACTGGGACTAAATGAGGTCTTCTCTTTTGCATCATGAAAGCCTCTGGAAGCCTGAATCCTAGGCAGGACTCCTGTCACAGTAAGCTATAGCCCCTTCTCCAGGAAGTTTATACACAGAGGTGCCAGGGAAATGGTAGGTTCAATTCTAGAGTCTCATTCACATTTCTTTTCACTATGTCATTTTGTATGACATGCAGCTTTGCTTTTCTGTAATGTCATAAGGATTGATGCTTAATCAGTTTTAGGGTGTTTAAAAAAAAAATCAGCCAGAGGGGAAAGAAGTGTTGTCCTTGCTACAGGGAAAAACAAGTCTTCAACCAGAAGTTTGTAACTTTAGAAACAGGTAAGATAAATACCAGGTGCTGAATTTAAAGAGGGGTAAAGAAGCATTTGGAAGAGATTGTGCAGAAAATCTGTAACTTGTGAAAACAACAAGGCTGTTAAGAAGCTAAAAAGTGTCTCAGAAGCTAAGAGTAGCACCAACTAAATGGGTACCTCACACAATGAGGACATACAGGGCTATGACAAAGACAATGTAAGATTCCACATGGACAGTAAAAATCTTTAATACCCACTTCTAGCTGATGATGTTACTGGATGACATAGAACAAAGGCAACAAGCAGGATATTTTAATGTTAAGGATACAGACCATAATACAGACAGCTTATCTACAGCTTCCCTTCTAACATGCAGTTTCTCCAAGCCCTGGCTCTCACTTCTAATTCAGGAACCTCATGACAAATGGCAGTAAGATACAATATTTATCTCACCCAAAAAGTTATGCAATGTTTATCTCAACCAAAAGTTATCTCACCCAAAAGTTTGCTTACAAACTTTTATACCCAAAAGTTTGTAAGCAAAACACTGCATATCCTGGGTGGCTGTGAAGTCATTTAAAAATGCCTAGCACTTACTACAAGAAAATTCAGGCAATCATACTTTGCTAATGAATTATACATAAATAGGAGTTGCCTTTTTCTTTCACAACTTAGGCCAGCCATTTTCTGAAGGATGAGTGTAAAATTGAGGAGCTTCAAGATCTCAGTCCCAACATGGCTATGTACAAATTATGACCTTAATCAATATAAGTGTGCTTTGCAGAGAAGTCCATATAAAATGAGAATATTTACTTACTTTGTTCAGAGATCAACAAATACAAATATCACAATACTGTGTAGAAAAACAGAGAAACTTCCTANTTTTAATTCTTTGTGGGTGGGGTATTTGGGCAAAAATCAATTCAATACCTTCATTCATATCTTAATAAAATTTTGGATTAAAATTGAACCATGTCTCTTTTTGAAAAATTATTTATCTGGTTAAAATAATACCTAAATGGAAGTAAACACATGGAAGATTTAGAGAATGCTTGCACAAAATTATTCAAATGATTTCACCTCCTCAAGAACCTTCAGGAAGCCATGAGGGAGTCAACAGAGAGCTACTGTGGCAGATCGAAACTTCCTAAATATACAAGTTCACATAAATTCTGGTTTCACATGTAGTCTCCTAATTTGTATAAAAACATTTTTTACTTTATTATTATTACAACAGGTGCAGTAGACAAACATTATCATTCTTTATTTCCATTATTTACTTTAAATGGGGAATACCAACTAGATAGTGACCTCAGAACATCTGTGTCACATTTCACTCTTCATGGTCTTCATGCACTCCAAGATTCATGGAAACATTAAATCCAGAACGTTAGAATATCCAAAGCAGCCCTCTGAAACCAAGAGATAATCACACAGTCCAGCTTGGAGCCATGAAATACTCAAACTGAACAAGCTGCTGTTACAAATTCTCTTGCTCCGCACCACCCCTCTCCCAATAATCTGATGATTCAAAAGGAATAGAACCAAAAGTGAGAAAATAGTGAAAACACAAAACCACAGTGACTTAAAAAGTAAACAAAAAGCCCAACCCAAAACAATCTGACTCATACTGACTTTTGAGGTTTTTCAGGGATACACAAGAAGCCTAGCAAGACAAGGTGCTTATTGAATCACATTTATCAGGTTTTTCACAGCAGCACCCATATTTTACCCCAAATGTAGAAATAAAATATCCTGCATGCCCATGCTGTTTAGTCCAAGCAAGGCTGAGGTACAGATCTCCAAGTGCACATATGCAATACAGGAGGACTGCATCATGAAATTCACCCTAATGCATGTAATTCATGTGGTCATTCCAGGGATTTGACAGAATCCTGACATGAAGAAAAAAAAAAAAAGCCAGGGATTCCAGTTTTTGACACAGAACATGAACACAGCAGCTCATTTGTTAACTGTAGCAGAGATTTACCTGCTCACCTTTGGATAGCAGCAAAGCAATGAACAGGACTGAAATGTCTGTACCAAGTGGACTCCTGGAGGCTGCACAAAGTTCAGAGCACAACAGTAGGAGTTTTACATCTTTCTGTAGCAGTTTTTCACCTTTCTGTCAGCAGTTTATTTCTTCAAAATCCGGTATGCTGAGGCCTCATCTGCAGTTATGCAGCAGCAGGAACCTGGAGCACAGCAGCCCATGAATGTTTACATCTGTGCTTTGTCTGAACACACCTGTAAGCCTAGAGCAGGTTTCCAGTCTGACTTGACCTGACCTTTTGAAGAATAACTCAGAATTTTCAGACTGCAGTTTGCTTCTGCTAAAGGGCTGTAACAGTATCCAGTCTTACTACCAAAACTAACCAATGTCTGACTTTCAATTTTACATCCATTTTCTTGCTGATGCAAGACAGCTTTTTCCACTGTTCCAGTTTGCTAATGAAGTGCTTGGTTTACTTAAATTAAATTGCACTAAAAAGCTGGGTAAGGAAACTCATTTGATACTCTCAAACCAGCAACTTTCCCAGCAGAGGTTTATACACAGGAATGGAGGACTAAAACAAAGCACCTAATTCAGTGCATCCAGTTCCTTACAGTCTTGTAATAAACACCTGGAGGAAAATAAAACAAACTTCATGCCATCAGCACACTAGACTAAACATTGCAGCATCTCCATTAAGTGCTGCTGTTCTGTCTTAATAAACAAACAAAAAATTCCTCCCAAAACCCAAAACCAAACACCACCACCCTCACCCCAAAGAACAACAACAACTACTGGATTCCAAAGGGAACAGGAAGAAAGTTTCATGTTTCATCAATGCCCAAATATTCTTTGGGAAACATGGTGCTAGAGCTCTGTAACCTCCAGTACCTCTCCTATTCCATCTCATCATTTTATTGGCAGTCATTAAGTAGAGACCAGTACTCATTATCTTTTCTTATCCAGTAAGTGAAGAGGATGTATTTCACCCAAAGAAACCTTTAAATGGCAAACTGATTTCATAAAAGCCATCTATTGCCAGGCTGACTGGAGGGTCCTCCACTTCCTAATTACTCTGCACAACCGATGGTTTTTGTGGGCATGCTACGTGCAGAAAAGAACAAAGCGCTGATCTTTACATTGCCATCAACTTAAAACTGATGCTAAAGAAGATACCTGAAATGCCTGTATCCCTTTATATGTATTCTTCAGATTACCTCCGTAGAGTGAGACTCATCCATTGTCCTGCCCAAGAGGCTGAATGTAATTACACAGGAGCTACAATTCTGCAAGTTCTGGTGTTCAAACTAGAAAATGTCAGTACTGAAGTTTTTCATGTACACTCGCTGCAAGTGGTAAGACTGTGCAGACTGTCTGTAGCAGGAGTCAAAAACACAGGACAAAATGCAGTTCACTGCTCACAATTCAGCTGAATAAACTTCTACAAAAACTTCTACCAAAGAATTTCCCAATAATAAAATCCTCATGTAGTACCAGGTAATATAAAATTTCTATGTACAAACTGCACTGAATAAATTTAATCTAAAGAGAGGCAGCGGTGGCACATCAAAGAGAAAAACCAAACCTCTGACAACACTAATGCCCAAGCTAACTTCTGAGGCCATAAAAAGGGCTTTAGGATCTTGCACATCTGTAAAAGAAAATATTATTCTGGAAATTAGTGATCAAGATTATTAAAAGAGTTACAAATTTTTAATCCACATTTGAAATTGCAACTACTTCAAAGGCAGCCTTCAGAAACCACCTAAGAAGCTTTATTAATTATCTTACTACTGTAAGTCTTCTGACATGTATGGAAGAGCATTTGTTTAGGAGACAGGAAGCAGAATTTGAAAGCCACTTGATACTGAATGGAAGTTCCAGGCAGTTGGGTGGCTTGAATCAATCACTCCCAACTGCAGGAATGCTCAGTTCACATCACATGAAACTGAATCACACAGATATTCACACCTTTTTATTTTATATTCAGCAGCCCAGCACAGATCTCTCCTCTAGTCTTATATCAAGAACTGTCAATGCTTTAAGATGAGCCTTACACATTATTGTGACGTTAGCTTGCTGACTACCACAGAATCTTTATGCTTTTCAGACTTTCTACTGTTACCCTAGGGAACTAAAATTGTTTCCACACACACAGTTTTCAACATGCAGAGAGGAAACACAAATAGCCAGTGATAGCTCCTGTAAGGCACAAACAGAGCTCAGCACCTCTCCACAGCACAGCATTTCTGAGTTTTTAATTACACAGCAGTGCTAAGTCACAGCCATCATGCGTAGGACATGTGCTGATGCTGGGCATGACAACACCGCTTCATCCCATCTCAGTCAACAAAAAAATCACTGTAGTTGTGCAATCTTATGACAAGCATATGCCTAGAATAATAGCACTCACTCTGCAGCTACCACTCAGTTCCTATTAGAGGATTATAACTTGTTATTTATGAGCATTAATGTCATCTAGACACAGTTTTTAAATCTCTCTCAGGAAGTGTTAAAAATGCTAAAAATGTTGCTGTGGTAGCAGACATATTATATTTAGTAAATGAACTCTGAAGTATTCTGTTGCATTAGTTAAGCATTCCACTATATTTATAATACTCAATTTTGTTTTTGAAGGAAACCATCAGCATCCAGAGTACAGATAACAGGAGGAGAACAAAGAGCTCACACTCAATGGAGGATCCTTCAGGAAGTTGTGAATGTTGACATAGCCAGTTAAGGTGTTGTTATGAGCACTTCTCTTGAATGTGGAAAGCAGAGCATTAGTAACAGTATGAAGCTTCTTATTTCTTTTGTCTGAGCTCCAGAGTTACATATGCTAAAAGAACTTCTAAATTAAAAGATACATATTGTGTACAAATTAATAAAAATACAGCCCTAACTCACATTTGTAAAGTATCTGCTTTTGTTCCTTAAACAGTAACAATACAACATATTTTGTTCAGAATTATTTTATTTGGATTATAGCAATTAGTATCACTGTTCAGTAGGCCAAATCCAGGCAGAGAGCACAGAATCAACTGCACAAGGCAACAACACAGACTAGTATTTTAGCATACAAACCATTTCACTGCATTATCAAGTTGAAATATCTTTCAACCATGCATAAAAAAATCTATGCTTAAGTCTTTCAGAGCTCCAGGTAATACCAGATTCCTAAATATACAAAAAATACATTTAACTTATAATAATCTTAGTGAATCAGACTTATAAAATTACAATTTTATTCTTCACAACATAGAAAAAAATACAAAAATGACTGTATATATAGTTTTCACCCAAGTTTCACTGACATATACATCAAAATATATTATTTGATGTATACTCATGAAAATTTTAAGCTGAAAGGTAAGTTTTAAAATGACACTGCAGATTGGTCCACACAAATGCCAACCTTCATAATGATAAGAAAAAAACCCTCTGATAAAAACATCACATTGTGAAAAAATTACAATTTACCTGCACTGTAACCTGCATTCTTACTGTAATTTACAAAGATGAACATTTCTACAATTCCAGTTGTAAACTACACACTGGTGAAAACCTTGGTCTCTTGGAGGGTAGTGACTAACTCAGAGCTGGCATGGTAGAACAAAAAGTGCTGTCAACTGAACCAGTGCACACAACAGAGAGCACCAAAGCAGGGGGGGCCTGCTGGTTTGGATGGGCTGATGGAGAACATGCAAGCCAAGTAAACAGTCTGTGGGGAAAATAAACCCCTCTGCATTTGTGACACAGTACCAATCAAAGCTTCTATCACAGAGCTCACAGAAACCACAATTTCAGTGATAGATGAGGGGGAACTTCTTCTTTCATGAGGAGAAGAAACCCCACATGTGTCAGCAAAATCAGAATTAGGGAACAACTCAAACAGTTTTAGGGCATCACATTATGGTTCTCTCTCAAGATCACCTTCCAGTGATTTCCATGGAAGATAAACTTGAAAAAACACTGCAACATGAAGCACTGAATTTTTGTACATAGTAACTGCATGTTCAGACTTCAGAATATAATTTATAAATCAGCTTTGCTGGCAAGAATTCTTACTGTGAAAGCAACTTCTTCTTCTTTTGAAAGGAAAAGTAACTCAATTTTCTTTTAAAAGGCCATAGTTTATTTGCATTTTGTCATAAATTGATACTTTCAATTAAAGTAAATATTCCATGTTAAACTATTCAGCAAAGGTGTTGGCTGTACAAGCTTTCTCCCTACTGGCAGCTTGTTCTGCTTTTCCATGCTGCCAGTGCTATCTGTTGTAGATCTGTACTGTATCTTTCTCATCAACAGAGCCAGGAGTTTGTTTCATGCAGGAGGATTACACAGCCATTTTTTATCTCCAAATTGGACCAACAAATTTGAAACCAAATCTTTTACTTGGGCACAGAAATCAAATTAAGAAAAGTTCAGGAGCTGAGCACTGACAATATCCAGTAACCTAAGTACATCAGGAAATCAGATCTTTTAGATGACATCCTTCAGAAATATTGACATTAACTTCTTTAATAGCAAGTATAAGCAAAAGGAGATGTTTTGTTCAGAGGTGGAAGTTCACTCTTTCAAATAATGAGTTCAGAATAATGTAACATTCCTCACATCACTACAACAAAGCACATAACCTAATACAGAAATGAACGGAATTGTTGCATCTTTGAATCCAAAACCATTTTGAGGATGTATATGGCCATAGTAATAGAATCACAGAATTGTTTGGGTTGGAAAAGACCCCTAAGATTGAGCCCAACCACTATCCTAACACTGCAAAATCCCAGTAAACCATGTCCTTAAGCACCACATCTTCAGGTCTTTTAAATACCTTCAAGGATGGTGACTCTATCACTTCCCTGGGCAGATTGTTCCAATGCTTGACAATCCTTTCCATGAAGAAATTTTTCCTAATATCCCACCTAGACTTCCTTGCCACAACAAGAGGCAGTATCCTCTAGTCCTATTGCTTGTAACTTGGGAGAAAAGACCAACACCCAACTTGCTACAACCTCCTGTGTTTTTTAATTCACTCAATAATTGGCTCCAAATGTTGAAAATAGAAGCAAAGAATATTATTGTCTCTTGTCCTTTCTCTGCTTATAATAATCCTGTTTGTGTTGAACATTAAAGGCTCTATATAGTGAGAGTTAGGAAAATTCAGACCTTTTGATGGAGCCAAAGAAAATTACTGAAAAATTCCAATTTAATATCACTCTGACAAGCATAAATCTGAATAACTGTAAATCCAGCTCTTCCCAACTGCTAGAACAGAGAGCCTGTGTCCTCAGTACTTCCCAGCCGTGTTTAGGAAGAGCTGGGATGTGTCAAACACAACTGGGCCATGTCCAGGGGAGGTGCTGGCAGGCACAGCACGAGGCAGCATGGGAGTGGTCACACCTCATCTGTGCACTAGATCATGTAACAAGAGGGAAGCCAGAGAAGCCCACATGGTCTTGTCTAGTGACTCTGATGGGATGCAGACAGGACTATTTGGCCATCAAATCCTAACAGAGCAAAGCCATAACCTACATTTCCTTTTGTCTCTGTCTGGATATCCATTCATTTCCCTTCTCCTTTTGTTCCTTTCATTCCCCACCTTGTTACTCCAATCAGAAGTTTCTTCTAGACTTGGGGCACAGCTCACACAGCACTTGTGCTTTCTGCCTCACCACAAGGCTTTCTCAGCTCTTTCATTTTCCTTTTACCTTCCCAAGGAAAGGTTAAGCCTGAGAACTCAGAGAAAGCACCTAGGAGAATATAAGTTCTTGTGGTCTTCCACTCTTTCCAAAGAACAGATGAGGGTGGCTTGTCCAGGCTGCAAAGGCAGCATGTAACAACACATGAGATAATCTGCTCTGCAAGGAGCAGATTATGACTTTGCAACACTTCAGAAGTTGAGTGCCTGGAACTGCCTGCTTGGATGTGCCAGAGTGATGACCACAGTCACTTGAGAAAAGTCAGGCTAAGGAACAAGGCCCCCAAACACAGAAGACGAAGTAGATCTCAGCACTGAAAGATGAGTATCACAGACAATGACTAGAGATGATAATTTATAGTAAAAAAGGGAGAACTGCACCTGTTTCTGGGTGACCTACGTCCTTCTATTGTTTAGATTCATTACTGATACCACTAAAGTATTACACTTAGTATTAATTTAAAATTTTTTTTTAATATTAAAAAAGTATTCAGGGATGCAGTAGTTGGGGTAGTTTTAATGTTTCAGATAAGAATTACAGCCTCTGAATTAAAATTAGCATTTGAGTGATCAGCTTAAACAAGATCTTCAGAGAGCACACTCTGGTCAGACACTGTACTGTTTAAATTCCTAAAGAACCACATTCCCCTCATTATCCGTAATTGGTTTCTTGTTCTTGTTCCCATCACCTTTTAAATACACAACCTACCTTTCTAAATTCAAATACTTTGTCCAGATTACATTCTCCACTGAAGTCTCTGACATTATCCTGAAGTATTCCAGAGCATATTGTTTGCTTTCACAGCAATACATACAGTTTCTGGCATGCAGTCAAGCACTTAAAAAAAGAGGTATCAGTAATATATTCCCAATTCAGGCATTTAGTGGGTACAACTTCATCACTCATACTGCAACCTTCAGGCATTTAGTAATAAATGAAAACCATTTAGCACATCGTTTAAGGTAAAGGTTAACTGCCAAGCCATATAAAGTTTAAGTTTTCTGAAGCACTGCAAGCTGAGAATTATTTCAATGTTTGACATCCTGGAATTTCACTGAAATCAGATTTATTAGTTATTCTTGCTAAATTATTGGTCTTTTACCTCTGACTTATCTTGGTATACTCTTTACAAATGTGCTGGGTATTGAAAAACTGCAGCATTTTGATGTTTGAAAAGTTCTGAAAAAGAGTTGGAATTACTCCGACTTCTTATGCTCTTCAGTGTGGGAGAGTACCTTTCGCCTCTGATGCAGCATGTGGAAATAGAGCTGGGGGAAGACTGAGGAGAAAACAGACTCAAGTCAGTAAAGTGTCAAGAGAGGTCCCCAAGATGCACAGTCACATGGTCAGGGTCACCAAATCTCTATTACAGGATGTGCTTATCCACTTTTTGCTTAAGTTATCTCTTGCCTTTTACACTCCAAAGAGATGAACTGATATTGCTCTTAGGCTTCAGGTACTATTAATTTTTCTGCAAGAGCAATCACATTTTTAATTAAACGCAAAATGCCTTATTTAACTCTAAATGTGGAAGCAGACAACAAAAGTTGCCATAACTGCATGCACACAATACAGAGAAAACAGACTGCAGGGCAGAAAAAGTCCTTCAAGAGAAATTTCTAGATTAGTTTGATTTTTTTGTCATTCTAGTGTCCCTTTTTCAGACTCTAAGGCATTTTATACACATCAGTGCCTCTTTCATCTCTCTCCATCCAAAGTTTTTTCTCTATTTCTAAAACTATGGTATACAGTACGTTTGCAAAACAACGAAGGACTGGGTGGAAAACATACATATACAAACAGCAAAAGCTGAAATTTCCATGAGAAACCGTTGTGAACCATGCAAAAATTAAACAAGGTCATCAGCAGGCTAAATTGCTTACTTCTATGTATGTTAATCCCACAATTGTTTGCTTTTCCCACTACAGCTGTTAATACTAAGAAACCTAACAAACTCATACTTACTTGGAATGTAAGAGATCATGACCAGGATCAGGAATGTATAGTAGTCAAATGAAAAATTGTACTTGTTAGGTAAACTAATGGAATACAAGCCAGACTGCCTGACGAAGGGTAATGCAGCATATATTGTGAGTAATTCACCTGAGACTCCCATTGGGTACAATACTATAAACAAAGTGTACCTAGAATGAAACACAGAAAGAATTAAAAGTTATGACAAACTCTGACAAAATATTTGTTAAATGGTATTACAGATATTCAAATTTTGAATTCTCCACTCAGTATTTATTTTTCTTAGATCTTATTTGATTAGAACATGGCAAGGTATGAACACTATTGCAAGGTAAGTATTCAAATCAGCCATCGTTTGGAAATATTTAAAGATTTTATCTGAGAATTTACAAATTATCTTTAAAACTATTCTCCACACATACACACTTTATTAACTTGATTTCTGAACTCTTTGGCAGAAGTAATTTTGCTACTTAAAATGGGGCCAAATATAGTTGATGTTAATGAGCTTAAATATTATTTCAAGGACAACCACTGGATTCAAGAATTACTGCTCAATGTCCGTTTACTTACTGTCATCCCCTACTGTTACATATCGATTTCTGACAAACTATTATTTTGAAAATGGAACAGAGTTCAGACAAATGACTCTTTCAGCTTGCAATGCAATAGATTTTTGTAACCCGAAAATCTGCTGGAAAGAAGCTAGGCAGTCACGTTCACAAACAGGGCAATTACCTGAAGGCAGAATCTAATTTTTTGCACTGCAACTACTTTACAAGATAAATACCCCTGTCAGATCAGTGCTTTAAGGCTGTAATTTTTATGATGCTACCGACCTGGCCCATTTGATGAGATAAGGGAGATGGTTTAACAAGCTAAACGTGTAAAAAGAGTAACGGATTATCTCGGTGATTGTCCAGGCCACTACAAACAAGAGGACACTGTCTTCACTTTGTACCTGTGGGAACGGAAAAAAGGCTTAGTATGAGCTTGAGCATTACCAGTTACTCACCAGAGCCAAAAAAACCTCACAGAAACCAACTCCTGTGGGTTACTTTACTGCATCATTTTAGAGAACAGACTCCAAGAATGAGCTTAAAAGCAACATTAGTAACAACAGTAAAAAACCCTTCTTATCGTGCTCTGTATTTTTCTAGTTGCTTAAGAATAGCTCTGCTTTATGATCAGGTAACTTCAGCTCTCATATTCTGTGCAAGGAAAATTGGTACAAGAAACCCCTGAAACACTGAGTATAACTCTTAACTCTTCCCATTCCTATAGAGAACCAGCTTCTATTTCCATCCTGTGATTGTTTCCTAGTGCAGAAAGAATGGTCTAACACTTGATACCAGGTTTACACTTAATATTCTGATACTAGTTCATAGTACTTCTGAGCAGAAGCACTGTTTTCCTTTCCCTGGTCAGAAACTGGGTCCTACTGTTGAGAAGAACAGCTAACACCAGATCTCAGGCTGGGAGGAGAGAAGAACCATGCTCAGATGGTCTCACCTCAGGTAAGCTTGATGGACCTGCTTCACTGTTCCTTGCTCCATTTTCTGCTTATTGTAACTAGCAGAGTTCTCTAATGTTACACTCAAGGCAGTATCATGTTTCACTGCTTTACACCTCTTGGAGCTTTTATGTCACTCACACAACAGTGAAGCAGCTGTAACTCCCTCCCCAGTTTAACCCTGAGATCAGCTCAGCTGGTCTGAGCATGGTGCTAATAATGCCAAGGCTGTGGGTTTGATCCCTCGATGGGATCATTTAGGAGCTGGACTCAGTGATCCTTGTGGGTCCCTTTAAGCTCGAAACATTCTGTAATAAACTGCCTTTATCTCTGATATTTATAAGGTCAATCCTCAAAAGCATGTACTTTAAAATGAAGAGTTATATTTATTAGATTATGGAGCATCATTATGAGGTTCAAGTTCCTGATGGATCTCAAGTATATGTGGGTTCACATACCCAGAGTACAAACTCTTGAGGGAGCAGACATGATTTTAACTCAGCCTTCTCCCTCTCTCCCTCCCTCCCCTCTTCAACAGAATTCCCAGCTGTATGAGCACCTGGAGCCCAAATTCAGTGGACAGTGGGAACGAAAAGAGCTCAGCTACAGGGGCCCATATTTTCTCTTTTCCTCCAACTCTTGAATAAAAGGAAAAGGAAGTCAGAGATGCGGGTGGTGCACTCTATTCATCTTGGACAAAGTACAAACCAATAGAAAAAAAAGGATCAAGAATATATATACAGACAACCAGAAACTTCTCAATAGGAGGGGACTGATCATATACTTTGGGTAAAAAAAGAGAATTTTTTCCTAAGGGAATTACCCAGAAAAAGCTTTGTTACAGACTGCAAAATCCAGAAAAATCTATACAGAAATCTTGAGCTATCCTGGAATGCAGAGCTGTTGGTAATCTGTATTGTGCTGTAAATCTATGTTCTGCAGCATATAACATTTCAGGTCACTTTAACTGAATTTTGCAGCAAAAGCACCTTATTCTTTTTCCACATTCTGATAATTTGTTTATATATTAATCTCCCTTACATCATCATAAAAGAGCAAAATCCAAAAATTATTTGAAGATTTTCAGAGAAGAGACCAAATCTATTTTTACACATTGCTGCAGGATCTTAATCCTGTTTGAGGTCTGCTTTATAAGCAAGACTTAGTTCTCAACACGGAAAAGTGAGCAGCACTTCCCAGATGCTGCTGCTCCAAGGAGAAACGTGCTTGATGAGCACTCCAGAGCTGCATCTTCTGGCCAAATGGGGAGTAGCAGCTTAGTGATGAGTTCACCTAAACCTGTGAGTCCCAGGCTTCAACCTGTGCTTTAAATCCCACTTCTTTCCCTAGCTATGGAAATGGGTAAAGTCAAAACCCAAAAGTTTGCAGCTTGAAGTAGCATCCAAGGATATGAGCAAGGACAAGAAACTGGGACGCTAACAGTGAATCATACACATGGAAGTAGAAAATTTCAGCAGTTACAGTCCAGTTCTATCACATGACATTTCTAACACTGCCTTCAAGGTTTGGTCTCCTCCCTCTCCTTTGTATTAGAAGTTATTAAAACAGTTCACACCATTATGAAACACACAATCCTGTTAGGTCACTTAAAGAATCACTGATTGTGCCTTCATAACTTGAGTCCCTATCTAAGGAAAAACAATTTTTCAGGAGGCTTACTCTTTTAGCCACTGCTAATGCTGCATTTGCATCATTCCTCCTCCAGGTTGAAGACAGGGCAAATACACAGTAGACCTTTAATAAACCACTAAGGCCAATGCTCCCCGAGAATTCCATTCTTCCACTACTTTTTTCATGCCAGCCTTTCAAGGAAGTCTTAGACACAAATCAAAACTTTATTTACATCTTATTTATCCAGCTCTCTTAATAAGAGTCAATTAAACAACAGGCATAATTTTTTGGCATGTGTTTCAAGCCAACATATCATCAAGGAGGGTCCTGAATATATTTCAGCTTTTCTTAAATACTGTGAATAGCAGACAAGGTTTGCTAAAATATAAAAGAAACCACTGTCTTTTAAGATGCAAAGATGAGAGCTGGGAGTTGACAAAATAAAGCCTGAGAGGTTTTTAATGTTCTCCTTAAGATTGGAAAGGGAAATTTCTCTACATTAAGAGAAACAGTTTGACAAATTTGCAGAAAATTTCAGCTAAACACATAATTAAGCAATCCAATGCAGAGGAGCAAAACCAGCAGCACTATGCAAGTGTAATGATGGAAAATATTGGAACAGCACGTCTCTCTCCAAAGAGCTGGTTCTCTGGTGCAGTAATTAAAAAACAAAACATAAAATTCAGGGGGAAAAAAGAAAAGGAAACTTCACAGGGCCTGACAGACTATTGTGTTGTATGTTATTGCTCTAATTTTACACAGATGTAAAGCAATGATGAGTCAGGTTTTTCAACTGTACTCAGCCATTCAGAGTTCTGACCCTTCCAGCATGGACTTTTTACTACAACTTAGCCATAAACATCAGAAGTTAAGATGTTCTTCTCTCTTTTAAATAAATATGCTTTACTACTGATTGAAGATATCAATTCCCAACTGCAGATACTAGAGTCCCAATTACCAACTCTACATGCTGTATATGTTATTTTCACAGCATCTCTTGCCTGTGTGTTCCACAAAAGTTCCTCTAAATATATATTACACTTATTTGCAACTCATCTGTAACTGAGCCCAATGTGATAAGCAATAAATGCCTGCTGACACCATTTTTTAATTGCCCATCAAAACTGGGTGCAGAATTATCTATCACAATGGAACTCCACGAAGGCCTGCTACGAGGTCACCAGAAGATCTCATTGCTAACACAAATTCCAAAAGACATCTTGTGAGCTGAAGGGCACTTTCTGTTCTCCTATGCCTACATCCTCCCAGCCCTTCATATAAGGCTGCTTGTTCTCTGCCCTCCTTTGCAGGGGAAACACTAAAATTCACTGAACTGGTTCCTTTCTATTGTAATGGCCAGCACTGATGACATGCCAGGCCCTCCTGCACAACACCAACAACTGCTCCTACAGTGCAGGTGAGGAGAATCTCAGTGTGCAGTGCTTTAACATTCGCCATGCTTTAGCATTTATTGTGAATAACTTCATATTGAGTTTAACAACACAGCAGCACTGAAGTCCACAAAAAGCACAAACATGTTAGTGGCAAGAAGCATGCTTCAAATCACATCACATTTCCAGAAGTGTATCCTGACAGAAGGAGGGATGCAATACACATTTTTTCTTTTAGCTGTATTATATACAAAAACAGTCTGGAAAAGCAAGATACTGAACAAGTCTCACTCAAAAAGTTAACGAGGAAAACTGCGTTTTATTTTACAAGAACCTCATCATGCAACTGCATCGCTTACAAGTTCCATAAAGCTTGAGAACTTAATTCTGGCCTTCACCATGGAGCTCACTTGTGCAGACAGCCCTTTAGAGAAAGTAGAACACTTGTGACATTTGCAATATGTCTCCCCACGTGAGCCTGCAGGCTCCCTGGCTGGGGCAAGGGGAAGGGTCAGAATACAGCCTCTTATTTGATTTATTTGCTCTATGTCACAGGTCAGAAACTCATCACAGGGTGTTGTGGTTGGCCCGTGCGAGGAAGAGATGATGCTGAGTCCAATTCAGAAGGCTGAATATTTTATTATTATTATAACTATATTTCAATACATTAGTATATATTTAAAGAGGAACTCCTAAAACTACATCCTAACTTCTAGCTACCATATCTAACTACTGTAACTGTAACTAACTCGTGACTCCCTCTCTGCAGGGAGTCCAGACACAGGTGCATACCATTGGCGATCAGGGCCAAACAATCCTCACCAGTGTCCAATCAACCAATCACCTCAGGGAAACAATTCTCCAATGCATTCCACATGGAAAAACAAGGGACAGAAATAGAAATTGGTTTCTTTTCCGTCCTCTTTCTGCTCTTCTATGAAACTTTCTTCAGGGAGCAGAGATGTGGGCACTACAACAGGGTTCCTCATCTAAGCCATTCATATACTTACTTTCTAAGACATTAAAAAAGTAACACATTAATACAGTCTCTTGCAAGACTTTAACCAGAAGACCACACAAGTGTGGGGAAGAAATCTGGGGAAAAAACCTGAATATTGTTGAAAGAATCCTTGTTAAAAGTCAAGTATTTGGCTATACTCATTGCTCCCATTTTGTCAGTTTTCTCCGGTGAGAATGTGGACATAAGCTTCAAAAAAACCTAACCCACAACCATATTACAGGTTTTTCTTTGATGTCCAACAGACAACACATGGAATAATTCTAATCCTTCCAATCTTACCTTTAATATTTGGGTTACTTCAAAACCAGGAGACAATTCATAAAAACAGATTATCACTGTTTTTTATTAAGCACCAGATATCTCAACATCATATAGATAACAAGCAAAACTCCAAGAGTATTTATTTTAAAGTATTTTATACATATATATAAAATCTAATATCTTGAGACTGTGGCTTTTTTTTTTTTGTTGTTCAAAACCTAGTACTCATTTCTGGTGAATTAACAGAGACCAGAGTATATTAATTTGCACCAACAGGGAAGTCCGTTAGAAAATAGATTTTATGTTTATTGAGAAAAATAGCATTCTTCCACTTTAAGTAGCATGAAACTAAAGCTTCACTTGAACAAGCATCACAATACCAGAAAGGACTGTTCATTGGTAGGAACTACAGTGACTTCTGTTACTCTACATGTGCAGGGCTGCTCTGATAGCAGGTTTGGAGGAAGGAAGAGAAAGCAGCTTCCCTCAAGACTTTGTAATAAGACAAGTTCCTTAAGACATTCTCCATGTCAAGTTACAAATAATCTTGTGCATAAAATGACTGTCACTTATTTCAGGCACCCATGCTGACACTGGTATCAAGACTAATTTCTTTTTTTAATGAGAAGAAAACCAGTAAGATTAGTTGTCTAAAGTTACAGCAGAGCATATCTGGGCTCCTACAAGGATTCAGATGACACGAGTCAGTCACCAGTACCAATGGTCAGTAACCTGTACCAATTAAAGCACGTCTAGCTTTTAAAACAGCTGTCAAGAATAATCTTCAAAAACACAGCTTCCAAAATATTCTAAAGACATCTGCATGAAGTACAGCACTATTTGGTGTGGTGAGCAGTGACAAAAAACACTCAGCCCTCAAAAATTACCTATGTTTGAATATAAGAAAATTGAATGAAGGACAGAGGAAAGATTATCCTGGAGGGTGACAATGGAGAGCATGGAGGCAGTGCTGTGCACAAACATTTGAGGGGGAGTTTCAGATGCCACAGGAAGTGAATTGCATATGCAAGAGGGCAATGAGATTTTGCTTTTAATTATGGCACTAGTGAAATGAACACTAGAAGGCTGTACCAAATTCTGTGTTCTGTATTACACACTGGAAGCTGTCTAACTGTCAGTAAGGACTGCAGAATCTACCCAGGAGCTAGACGTCTTACATGGGGAGAGTCAGACCTTGCTCCATTTGACTGTCAACAAAAGATGACATCAGACCTATTTTTATTTCTTTTGATCCACAGAAATTGATATGAACAATTTCCCATGTTGGGATACAAACAGAAGACATTTTAAGGACAATAAGACAGCAACCAACACTCGCTTTTCAGCATGGATCAATAGTTTTTCTATCAATTTGTAGCTTGACTCACCTCTTTTACACTATGTGTTACTGCCCACGTCAGGAAAACCCTTGACATCACTTGGAAAGCAGTCAGAACAACAGAAGAGGGAACAATGCCTGGAAGATATTTTGCAATTAGTAAATATTCCTGACTACCAGGATGGGAGGTAGGGGTGGGGAAATAAAACACAGCTAAATCAAAGTCCAGTTATTTGAAATTTCTGGAAGGAAAGCATTTTTTTTAATTTGAAAATATTAAGTCAGTCCTTCTGTGTGTTTACACTGCATAATGCAGTGCAATCCCCTGACAAGGCTTTCTGCATCAAAATGCAAACAAATGTAATTGATCTTGTTGCAATTACAGCACAGTCCTCAATACACAGAACAGCTCAATCAGATAATTTCAATCAAACAGCTTCTGGGATACAGTCTTTCAAATAATCCTGTTTGATTAAAATATCCAAGACACTTTTCATAACTGTGATTTAAAAAGTAAAGATAATAAATATGTTTTGCACTGTATATCCCAAAAAAACCAGCCATCAAAGATTATAAGTATTTTTCAGAAACACTGATCTAGCCCATATTTTGATAGATGAAAAGTTTGTAGTTCCTTCCTGGAAATACAACTCAGAAAAAAAACCAAAACCAGCCAACCAACTAAAAAAGCCAACCCCACAACAAACAAACCCCAGGGAACAGCTGATGCACTGGCAGGTACAGAAGCAAGTTGAAGATTTTCTCAAGGAAGCAGGTATCACTGGTTCTTCCAGCAAGTTACTGAGGTGTCAACTGACCTGTCAGTAAAAGGACCCTATACAGCCAGGTCTGCCAGAGCAGGAATAGTTTTAGACTGCAAGATTACACAAAATTTCTAAACTTTCCGTCTCAAAGTTTTATTTTCTTCTAATAGCTAAATGATAAAGACCAGGTGTAGCTCCTGGTCTTTACAACAAGATACAGTGAAAAGTGCTTGTAAAGCTAATGCAAACCACAAGCAACACAACAGCCTCAAAAAGATGCAGTGACCAAAGAGAAAAATGAAATGGGAAGAAAGAGTAAGAAAAGTCAAAAGCAAGTTTCAGTTGAATTATTTTCATTGATATGTTTGGCTTCTTTGAGAGGAAAAAGGAAATCCTACAGACATAGTTCCCTTCAGTTTTATCACACTGTCTTGGTCACTGGGCTACATTGTTACCTCCTTTCCAGGTAGAGCTCTGCATTTTTTAAATCTTTGCCGTATGTCAGAAGTCCTGTTCTCCACCATACTTCACAGAGACACTCCCCTATCAATCTTTGTATTTTGAAGGACTTGCCTCACAGATGCTAACATTACAGATTCTACTGAAAAGATGTGGAGAGAAAAGTTACGCTGATAGACACACAGCCATCTGTCATAAATAAGCCCTTCTATTGACAGAGAATTACAGCTCTAGTTAGAGCAATTAGTTCAGCAGGGGCAAAGGAATCTGCAAATTTCCTGTTTCTCCTTGCATAGAACTTTTGCTACAGTCAGTAGGACTGCAGCAGACAGCAGCAGTGCATCCAGCTGTGCAAAACCCCCTCAATTTATTTAGCTGACAAACACTTCCATTAACAGAAAAAAATATACTCCACAGCCAGTTATAAAAAAACCAATCTTTTGCAAAAGAGCTTTGTTAGGGAAAGCAAAAGGACAGAATAAAAACAGCATAAAATGCTGCCACTTTCCCCTAATGGCTCTCTCTAATATTAAATTGTGCTACTAAGGATAACATGGGCTAAATGGATCCACACCTCAAACCAACTGAGCCAGAATGATTAGTTTTGCACACAGGCAGGCTGCATAATCATCTTATTTGCTGTTCTGCATCAGCCTGGAAGGTGAAACACAGGACTCTTTCCTGCTACTCACTGATTTGATGGACATATACATCCAAGTGTGAGGAAATGATAATCCAGTTAAATTTTTTACATTCTTAGATTTAGTACCAGCAAACACTGGTGTCTGCACACCAGTTTAGGTTAAGAAAACAGCAGAGCATTATGGATTTAGGATGGTAAAACCAGCATTTTATCTGCAAGGTTTTCTCTCCAGTGTTCCAAGATCTAACTTTTCCTTCTTGCCACTTGTTAAATAAGACCTTAAAAATGGCACATTTTTGTATTAATTTTTGACAAGTTTTTTTGACAAGTTTTTTAAAAAAGTATGGTTTATTCTGGTAAAAATGGTAATTGAGATTTAGTAAAATTAAACAGCATTGGAAGGACTGCCTTGGCAGCACAGGCAAATAGATGATACACACAGTTTACTCTGAGAAGCCTTTACATTAATTTGAGGTGTATATGATCATTCATTTCTTGGGGTGATCTGAGCACAGTTTATGAACTGCCTTCTTAAGACATTTTCAGAGCAGCTGGATGATTCAGGAGGGTCAGAACTACTTCATCAACGACAGAACCAGACTGCCCTCTGCTGACACATTCCTAGCACCAGTTCTCCCAACACCTCACTTGGTTATTAAAACATCCCACAGAACTCACTATGAACCTACAATCCAATAACCTCTCCATTATGTGGCTGTCTGGACAATGATGAAAAACAGCAAGTTTGTAGCTGCAGCTTTAGGAACCTCAACACCGTCTTACTCTTTAAATAGTGGCTAGTGAACATTCAGATAGGAGCTGAAGCATTGTTTTATTGTTTTGTGACTTCTCAAATTAGGAAGTAAAAAACTGGAATGTATTTCAAACAAAAATTAGTAAGTTATGCAAGAATTAAATTCAGCAATTCACAGACTGTAACATTTTTCTTGCTAATATATTGCTAAAAGTTCAGTCTTCTATAAAAATAGTAAACAGAAAACTTGCAAGCTTACCAAGTGCACAGTGCAGAATCTAGAACAAAAAGAAAAATTCAAATCACTAACATTTCAAATTAAGCAATTCAGACACACATTTAGTTCTGTTACAAGTGCATAAGATTCAGTATTTGCATTTCAATGATAAAGATTAATATTTAGCTCTGCTGCCCAAGCTAAATAGCAGACAGTAAAACTCCCTCTTGCTAAAATGAAAACTCAGCTTTTGTGTGAGCTGTTCAGTAGAATCAAAGTAAATGTAAGAAATACAACACATTCATGCAAGTATTAGTAAGGCCAGGGAATAGGACTACACCCACCTCAAGCAAAGCTCCAGTCTGGAAGAATTTCAGGGGCTTTTCTATTGAATAGTAAAGGCTGTGGTAGCTGCCTTTAGCCAGATAAGCCCGAACTAGACCAACTGCAATAACAAGCCACCTGAAAGAGAGAAAAAAGGAGACATTAAGCAAAGCATAAATAAAAAGAAACCTTTAATCCCCCGTTCAATACTTGAGAAAGCAAGAGGCAGAACTGTCCTGAAATACACTAACTCTGCAACACTGGAAATGTTAAATACTTGCATCTTCTACAAATTTATCCAAGCGAAACATGGTGCATTTTTAAAGCATTTTTCAGCACCAGCATGGTACCAATATCTCTAATGTCTCCATTTATTTTTAGGTGAGCTCTATTTAATTAGTTATGGAATGTATTCATGGCAGATTGGCATCACATTTTGTTTAGTTCAAGCAAAAAACCCCTGACAGCTAGTCAGAGACCTCTTACCAACTTACAGCAGTATGATATAAACAAGATTCAGAAGGCATTGATTTTAACATTTCAGTTCAAAGTAAACCCCTAGACATTATGAGAGGTCATCCAGCTTAGCTGGTAGCACATATTATATGAGAAATAGTTATAGATAAATAACTTCAAGGAAACCGATGGTGCTGAAGCCTTGAAGGCAGCATGGCCATTCCCATCCCAGTTTTCCTTTTTAACCAACAAATACATCTAAGCCTATGTAAGTAGTGCCCATATAACTGCAACTGTTTGTGAACAATGTGACCTGTTAACCCTGCTGATTTTCCCTTCAGATAATTTAAACAAACCTAAAATTTTTTCATCCTGGCTGATGAAGCTTTCACTAACTACCACAGCTGTGTGGTACCAGAGCTGGTGCTTGCCCACAACATGAGAAATTCTTCAGTCAAGTCTATGCCAAGCCACAAACCCAAGGTGAGTGGTCAACCCTGGTCAAACACTTTCCATTTGAAAACAGCATCAGTAGTTAACTTTAGTTTCCAATTGCTTTTGGCAAACACGGGGAGAAGGGGTTGGTTGGTCAAGAAGAATCCTTAACAGGGGCTCCCAAACTTTTCACTGACAGGCTCATCCTGGCTGTCTTACACTCAACTACTCCGAATGCCACCCAATTTTACCTTCATCTCCCACCAAACCCCTCAGGTAAATCACCAAGTGTCTGTGCTAACAATTCACCTCAATATGTAGACACGTAGCAAGCCCACTGACTACACAATAGTTTTCACCCTTTGGAAAAAAGTGCGTAGCTGTGGTTTTGTAACAGGGATGATGAAGTAATTCCCTTTATTTACAGCATATTAGAATCACACAAGTACCACATTAGCTTGGATATTGCAAAGTATGTACACATATTACCCCAAATGTAATAATTGTTTGAAACACGCAGTGAAGTTCAGATTTTTCAACAATAAGTAACTCTGGCATCCAAGTCTGTGTTTGTAACAAAATCTGTTAGCAGAATTGAAAGAAAGCTAATTAATTTCTGCCTTAACTTCTGGAAGACATGCACCAAAGAAAAGCAGGGGCATTGGGGAAGATAAATGGGAAAGAGAAACAAGCCCTCCCTTTTTTCAGAGTGACAAGTTATTTCAGTTAAAGCCATCTTGTGAAACAAGACAAAAGGACAAACATTTGCCAAGTAATTGCTGTTTACAAAGAATAAATCAGATTCATTTTGTATTTGGACTTCAGTGTAGAATAAACCAGTAAGCACTACAGTATTAGTGATTCTCCCCTGTAACACCAACCGCTTCTTCTTTAGAGCGGGAAATCAGAGCAGGTTGACACTGTACTCATCTGTCAAATTTCTCTGGTTTTCCTCATCTTCCATGTTTGTTGAGAAACTGCTGAATTGAGCAATTTCTCCAGTTGCACAAGATGCCAGTTCTTGGCTGTGCCTGCAAACCGTTCTCACCTGGACGGAGACTGGTAAATCCCACAGCTCCCACAGGAGCTCCAGCCTTTTGCTCAGCTCCACCCTCGTGCCAGATCACTGACTCCAGCAAGACTGTACTTTCCATCCCATTTACTATCCTTCAGAAAGCATTTGATACAGATCAGAGCATGAATCCATACGAAATTAAAAGCTGAGCTTAGTTTGTGCTGAAGCTTTTAGTATCTCTGTCCTGCTTCTGTGATTCTTAAATAGTTCTTCACCCTCTACGACTAGACAAAATGGAACACGAGAAGGTGAAACCAAGGAATATCAGCTGAAAATGGAACTTGGCAAGAAGTTTAGAAGGGCAGTAAAAGGCACCACTGTCTCATGAAAGCTCATTTCTCTGACCTACACATTGAACTCCACCTGATAGCCCAGCTGGAGTTACACTTCATTAAATTACTGTTACCCTGTCTGTAAACTCCAAACTGGATGATTACCATTCTTTGATTAATCCAGAATAAGAAAAATGAATACTGCACACACAGAGTTTTTTTACTTTCATTTGGTCAGACTTGATAGACAAGCTTTATGCTCAGGCCCTTAGGTTAACTCCCTTGACCCTCTCACAGGTCATAAAAAGGCATTTTCTTATGCAAAGTTTACTGAGGTTCTGTAACATTTATGCAAGAGAATACAGCAGAGCTATGCAGTGAGTGCAACTGAAAGGGAGAAGTGTACTTTGACTCTCAACAACCACTCACTGAAGATGTGGACAATGAAACTCATAACCCAGAACACTCTTGGAGCAACACTGATTAATACAAACTCTTGCAAATTCAAAAGCTATTACATTACCATCGACCTTGTTGAGTGAAATCCTTTTTAAATTCATTGTTTATACCACCACCAGCTACTTATACCCAGAAGTACTAGTCAGTTACAGCACTTGGCTAAAAATAAGAAACATAATCACCTTTTAAAGCAGCTTATCTAACATTTACACTCAGCTCTAACAGCATGCCCTGTCTCCCCACCCAGCACTACACAGTTTTTAGGAAAAATAATTTCTATGCTGCATCTCTGCCTCCAGAAATGAGCTCCCCATGCCAGGTCAGGCATGACTACACAGCTTCATACTGTGATGGGAAAAGTCTGCCTGAACACAAAAGAAGCAAGAGGCAGAGCTTTCTGCAGCTTAATGCTTTGAACCATGGGCAATAAAACCTGAGCAAGTACAGCTGAGAACCAACTGCAGTACTGGTTATCCCCTGTTGTACCATGACTGTCCTGTTTCAAAAAAAAAAAAAACCCATCCAAAACATGAACCAAACAGTAAGTGCATGCAGCTCCAATCAGAGATCCACAGGAACACATGCTTCTTCTACTGTTTTGCTCTTGTAAAAACCATTGTATGTTCTTTTATGTAGGAATCCATACACTACATGCACTGCAGCATAAAACCAGAAATAAGATCTATTATTTTTGGAGTAAGTTGTGTTTTCTTTAGCTAAGCCAAGATAAATGCAAAGTAAATACAGTAGCTATGCTGACATTTTTCTACTGTTACTTGATCTATTTTAAATGAAGTTAATAGTTAAGACAACTATGGTTTTAAAACATTTACTTTAGTACCTATTTACTGCACAACAATGTTGTTGTGTGCTTCAGTTTATAAGCCTTTTGCAAACCAAACCAAACAAACCACTTCCAAAAAACCCAATGTGTTGTTAGAGCATCACTTCATCACCTGGGCACCTTGAATTTTTTTGGTTTTTCTTTTCACAATTCTCTTTCCAAGGCAGTGCAGTTGGAGAAACTAAGTCTGAGGACTCTGATTGACATGGGGCCAGTAAATAATGAGTGCCACCAGCTGTGTATCAATCTTTCGATCTTTTCATCTGAACAACTGAGCTTCTGTCAACCAACTCCAGAAAAACTACCTTTTTAAAAGGCTTCACAATAATAAGAAACAAACCAAGCTTTTTTCCTAAGCTCAACCTTGTACATTGTGGAATTTCAGCAGTGTCCAGGGGAAGCACCAACTCCTCACCCATTTGAAGAGGAGTTATCACCGAGAGGCTTCGGTGATCTACCCCGAAAGAAAAGTGAGAGACAACACAGAGATATGACCATGATCACAGGATTCATATGGTAACTCCCCAAACTGCAGAAATCATCTGATCACAACCATGTCCAGAAAAAAGCAGCTCATGTTAAAGCACCATGAATCACATCCCACCCAAGAGTGGAATTTTCTAAGAGGTTTGGTGTAAATCAAGAAAATGGATAACACTGGGATGAAGATTTATATGACAACAGAAAGCTAAATAGAGGTTTATGTTATTTATTTCAGAGTTTCCAGCACTCAAAATTTTTTTTTAATTTGTTCTTCTGAAGAAATAGAAACTTCCCATGCTCAGGAGCTTGCATGCCATGACAAAAGTTCATGACCACAAAGAAAACTTTCCATTTATACCATGGCTTCTCTCTCAGGTTTTTTATATCTTTTATAAACACAAGTGAATTGCATGTGAGCAGCAAGATAAGCAGGGAAATGCTTTTATTTCTTAGAAGAGTTCAGAGGTGAACCTGTTAACATTGTGCAGGGACACCACAGCAAAACTGAAAAGCTCTCCTGACTGCCTGCAATGCGTTGTATTACTCATGTAATTATTTCTGAAACAACAGATTACTTAAATCAAACTGGTGGGTAATTATCCTTGCCCTCTGAGTGAAATACCCTGCAAATATCCTATGGAGCCATAAAGCAGCTCAATAGCATTTCACAGTAACACAGCTGTTGGGCAATGGGTGTACCAAGCACCTCACAAGAACTGAGCTCTCCCAGCTCCCCTACCTCTGATCCACACAAATGTAAACATCTTGTAAGCTGAAATAGGATCAGCTGTCACCAGCAAAGACAAGAATCTTCATGTCCAACTGCCTTATTGAGGTGAATTGTATCTATATTAATTCTACACTAACCTTCCCCCCAAACATGACACTACTCTGTTTGCTCAACTCCTCACCTGCCAGGGTCTACCTAGCAGAAAGCACGCTCATTTGGGATCCATTTTAAAGGCTCTTTTCTTCTCCCACCCAAATATCCTCAATCTTTCAAAAGATGGTTTTATTTTGATCTGGATTCCAATGAGATGTGACAGCCACAATTAATTAAAAAAAAAAAAAGAAAAAAGTCTCCTTTCTCTGGAGAGTTCCCAGTTGTCACTATTTTTAGTTTTGTACCTAAGAACACACCTGAGCAAGCACCAATTGGCCCCAGTCTGCATTCTGCCACGCAGGGCAAGGGCAAAGTACCAAACTGGTCCAGGAGCTCACATATCCCAAAAGCAGCTTCCAACCTCAAATTACAGAGCAGCTGAAGGGTTGATGGAGAAATCTTGCAGGGCTCAAGACCTTTGCCTTTAACTACTGCTGTGGACAAATTCCCAGTATTTAGGGTCACCTCTCTAGTGAAATCTGCTGGAATCTACACCACAGACATGGTGATGCAAGGAACCCACAGCCACCTGGATGTGAAAATTGCTGCAGAGCAAATGAACGTGTCAATGATAAAGCACGGCAGCCCCCAGGAAACACGCACCGGTGCTGCTGTGCAGAGCCCGCTCTGCAAGGGGCACGTCAGACAGGCCGAGCTGCGGGCGGGTCGGGCGGTGCTGAGGGGTCACCCGGGCCAGGAGCTCTGAGGCCTGGCACAGGCTGGGCAGGGCCCACCAGGGACAGGCTCAGGGACCCCCGGGCACCCAGCCTGGATTACGGTCACAGCGCACGGTGAGAGCCGGGACAGCGAGAAGGCAGCTGAGCACGGACGCGCAGCAGCCCCTCTCCAGCACGAGGAGCAGCGAGCGAGGGCTCGGCTGTGCGCTTTAGCGTTATCCAAAGTGTGAGGCAGGGCCACCGACAGCACGGGGGGCACGGGCACAGCCCCGCGTCCGCACCTGGACCCGGGCGGTGCAGCCGCATGGGCTCGGGACGGACGGGAGCGCGGGCACGGCGGTGGGAGAGGCCGCTGCTGTCGGCCCGGCCCCGCTCCCTGCGGCGCGGGGCAGCTGCCCGGCCCTGCCACGGCCTCNCGCGGGGCGGGTGGGGAGCTGGGCCGGGGATCAGCGACGTCCTCGGTCGCCTTTTAGCGCTCGTTCAAAACGCCCCTCTGCAGGGAGAAATAGGTGTGCCGTGTCTTAGAGACGTTAACAGCGTTAGTTGGCGCGGTTATTTTGGAATATCTCCTAGGTTTTCATCGCTTTTATAATATAGTTCAGAGGAGAGAAGAATGAGAGGCGATCCCCATTAATGCATAAATGTCTCAAAGGCGGGTGTCAGGAGGATGGTGCCAGACTTTTCGGTGGTGCCCAGACACAGGACAGAGAGCAATGGCCACAAACTAACACAAGAAGTTTCACCTCAACACGAGGAAGAACTTCTTTACGTTGAGGGTGGCAGAGCACTTGAACAGGCTGCCCAGCAAAGTCACGGAGTCTCCCTCTCTGGAGGCATTCCAAACCCACCTAGACAGGTTCCTGTGTCACCTGCTCAGGTGACCCTGCCTTGACAGGGGGTTGGACTGGGTGGTCTCCAGAGTCTCTTCCCACCCTAACAATTCTGTGATGCTGCGTGAATGAGAAGTTGTAACTCATTTCCTGCTGAAGCTCCCTACAAGAGCAAAAGCCTGGAAAGCATTACTTTCCCAGCAACAAGCATTCTCGTCAGGGCAGACAGAACTGCCTTTCTGAACAGCCACAACAGAAGAATTTTTATTTTTTCTCCCCTACAAAAATTGTAAACACGTCGTGGAGTTACTTCTCCACTCCAGTAAACATCTCTCGGTTTATTTCCCATGCATGTCATGGTGCAGTCCCTTTACGAGCAGTGCAGAATAACAGCATAAGCCTCACTCCCCATCTCAGAAAATTCTGCTTCCATGTGAGTATCTTTGTGGCTTATAAATTCATGTGCATGTGTCTTGCAGACAATACAGCTTAAAATGCAAAGACGATTTATGAGAATTCCATTTCCAAACAGCTATGTTTTAGTGCAATATTCCAATAAATGTACCAAGAAATTTTAGATAAACAAATCATTCATTATTCATGTATGCAAGTAAAAAAAAAAGGTCTCTGTTTGCAAAGTCTGAGAGTCACTGCAGAGGAGAGGGGTGTGCAGTCCAGTGTTATCTTCCTTGTCAGCAAAGGGAAGCAGGGACCCAGCGACTGCATGCCATGCATGCAATTAGCAAAGGTCTCCTCGTCAACGAGAAATGTGCACAGGATGCTTGGGAGGTTGGCCAGGACGGTCATTAAATAAATTAAGCTTCTGCAAATCCAGAAACACAAGTAGTGAAAAACAGCAGCCAGCCCCAAATTCTCCACTGTCTCTTGAGAAGACTGAATATCATACAAAAGAAATGCAAGAATTAAGTGGTCCACCTCAGGCAGTACCAGTGTCTTGCATAACCTCTGCCATTGGGGTTTCAGCCCTATGACACTCCAAGAGTGGATTTCTGCAAACATTATACAAGCAAGGCAAGGTTTATAGAAAGAGGTAATGCCTTTTTTTAAACCACAGCTGGCAAAATAAGACAGGGTTTCAAGTACATAAAATTTCTTTCTTCAGTGGAAATAGAATTCTATTCTTCAAACAAAGCAAAAGATTCAAGGTCAAATAAAGCTTGCAGTCAATTGCTCAGAGCTGAGCTGAATCAGATGCATGTCACATAATTTTGGAAGTAGAGGTCATTGTTTCCTGCAGATTAGAATGGATGTTAATAGGAAGCTAGAGGGAGATGGTAAACTCCTTGGAATATCCTTAGGGCAAAAGAAAAATAGGCAGTTTATAGCCTGTGCAACACAAAAGGGAAGGAGGAGAGGGAAGGGAAGATCTGTGCAGGAACAGCAATTCTGAGTCTGTGGGCTTTGATACCCAGTACGCGCACCCACAGACCTTGCTGTGCCCGCAGAGCAGCCCAGCAGAGCCAGACCTTTTCCTGCTTCAGGCGTGTGCCCCCCTGCAGCAGGAAACCAGCAGTCACTGAACAAAGCCAGGTACACTCACAAGACAGTGGGGCACACCTTGCAAAGACGGCTGTTTGAAGGGCTGAGGATTTGCTCAAGAAGCATGTTGCTACAAGCAGGGTGTTTGCACAATCTTTGCTTTAAGGAGAGTCTTGTGGTCCTGCGTGGCCTGTGGTGATGTGGGCTGCATGTTAACAGAAGTCTGAATAAAGGCAGAACAAGCAGATTTGTCCTTATCTCTGTCTTTACAGTTTTTAGAAACATTGGTGTAAGTCCGTATCTCCACTGAGACTTCCCTGATTTTTTTCTCTCTTCCTCCCACAGTCTTTCAGAACTCTGTGTTTCCCCACCATATGGGAATTCCCAACTGTGAAACAAACCCAGAGCCACCCTGGTGCCCCATCCACGTTCCCATTGAGGCCTGTGGTGACGCTGGAGACGTGGCAGAGCACAAGGCCAGGAGTGCCAGCCCCAGGCTGTAGCTGGTGGCGCTGGGGCAGAGCAGCCTCTCCACAGCACCAGCTGGGCAGGAGAAGGGCAGCAGCACCACAGACATCAGGGAGGCTCCACTGTTGCCACCTCATGGGTTTGTGTGGCCAGCAGCCCTCAGGGGCAGGAGGAGAGGCTTGGCCGAGGTGAACGCGGTGACGCTGCAATAGAGCATACGAGGAGTGTGCTTTGTGGTAGTATTTATTTAGGAACCGTGAGTAACTACAGCCGTAGCGGTCTCATCTTTGCAATTCTGATGGTTTAACAAACAGGGAGAACATTAGCATATTTTTATTAAGGTACAAAATACACCCCGTTGTTGCCTAAAACATTAAAAAAAAAAAAAAAGGTGAGGAAAGCTCTGTATGCTCTAAATCAGATTCAAAACCTTTCTGTATAAGGAATTGTGGCAATACTGTGTTTAGTATAACAAGAGGTTTTTATCAATTGAAAATAAAAGACATGCTGGCAATCTGAACTTAGCAACAAAGAGTAAAGCAGTTACAAACCGTCGTGTCACTCACATTAGCTGAGCTTTGAATGTAGAAGAGCAAATCATATGAAACACATACACAACTAGGTAATATCAAACAACCTAAGGTTGATAATGTACACACCTGTATTAAAGTACACTGACTACTTAATGGTGAGGATTTAAGGTAATGTCTTTTTTTAAAAGAGGTAACCTTTGAAATGCAAATGGTTGCACTTTACACACAAAAAGTGGAAAAGAAAAAGAATCACTTTTGGAATGATACATAGATATAAGACACACTGGTTTTGGATTATGCATAATCACCTTGCAGCCTCTGATATTACCTCTGAACAACAAAAAAATTAAAAAGTGCCAATACTGTGAAAGGAAAGCAAAGTTACTAAGTCTGAGTGCGTTAACCATTTCTGAGAAAAAAATGGGGTTTGGATTTTTTTTGTTTTGTTTTTTTGCGTTTTTAAAAAACGCAACAGCCTTAATGGTGCAGGTTCAAGACAAAAACAAGACAGTCAAGCTCATAAAGTAGAAATAGGTCCTATATAGGTTAAGATTCTTTGGAAATTGCTAAGAATAGAGGAGTTTGTAATCCAGGCTACTATCTTTTTGGCTACTCAAAAAATCTGTGGGAGTTTCCAGCTTATCATCAGTTGAAATCTGTTTTGCAATTGCCAAATAAATGCAAGTAAAACTTTAACTAACCTGGGATTCCATTCACAGACATGCACAGAGAGATCACTGATTGTGCAATAACCTGTTTTTTCACAGCAGCATATATATGAATCATAAGTCTTTATTAGACTGACCAGAAGCACAGAAAATATTCTCAGTCTTTCTGTTTTCAGTCTGTTTCTTAAGTAGGCAGCTGCAACTGCACTGAAGTGACAGGCTCCATAAGGGAAAGATGACAAAGTGGGATCAGCTGGCTAAAAGCAAGATCAGGAGTATCTCAGGAAACCACCTGGATGTTTAATGCTTGCCAGAAATACAAGGGCACTAACAGCTCACTGTCAGAGGCAGTGAAAATGTTTGAAGTTTGATCTGTGAGACTCTGCTTAAAGCAAACAAGAAATGAACCATGCCAACATACAAATTGCAATGCTGGCTGTGTCAAACCTTCCCTTACAGAAGATACAGCTCAGCCTATTCCTCAGGACTGGAGAGATTCACTGCATGTCTGGCCAACAATTCCTTTAAAGTCGATCTTGGGGAGCCAACTTAGCTGCGGTTTTGGCTGAGAAGAGTGATGGTAAAGAGCAACGAGCTCAGTAAATAGACTATTTTTCTTTAAGATGTTGAGAATATAACTTAGTTTCCATACATTTGATTTTAAAAGTAGTCTGGGCAACTTAGTTGATGGCTTGCTTAAAGTCAATCCAATCATGCTAGCAACTTAAAAAGCCTGCTGGTTTGAAGTAATGCCCATACATAAAGCTAACAGGTATCAACTGATCATGCTGAAATAACAACCCCCCAAAGACCTACATTTCACACAAGGTGCTTTTGATAACTTGGTTTTCTGAGCCTTATAAGGAGAGTCTTTAAATATTTTTTTTAGCCTTGTTTCATTCTTCCTCCTCTTCATCTTCTTCTCCTTCTCCCTCTCCTTCTTTTGCCATCGTTTCCACAAGGAGCTCTGCGGTGCACGTGGCTTCCCCAAGGCTGTTAACAGCTTTGCAGGTGTATTTGGCATCATCGTCCCCACATACTTCAGAAATAGTCAAAGAACAGTTCCCTTCCTCATCGTAATCTATCTGGAAGTGACGGGACTCCTTGACAGGCTGATCATCTTTGAACCACATCACCTCAGGGTCGGGATAGCCTGCAAGAGGGGAGGAGAACAGTGACTGCAAGAAACGAGCATTAACTCAGCACTAATTACCTTGTGCTCTAATTCCTGTGTATGGACGTTCCAATGTGTTGAGAGACAAATATTTCATTGACTTCTATGGAAAATAAATGTAGATGATGTGAGGCTTTTTTACTTCACATTTACCTGAAACTATTTTTTATGAATAGCAAAAACTGCATGTGAGCACTGCGGTACTCGCTGGATTCCTCCTTCCAGTCCCTTAGCAGTGCCTGCAGAGAGCTTTTTGTGTGCTGTAGCCATCAGCCAGCAGGGAACTCCTGACAGTGCATCTGAGGCTCACGTTACACTGCAGCTTCTCCGGAGACAACAGTTCCCAGCACCGAGATTTGCAATTTCAAGGGTAAACTGTTTTGGGCTTACAATTTAATACTTTCTCAGGTTGCTTTGCTGTGGTTATTCTGAATCTTCCTCCTAATCTGCTCCTTAAAAGCCAGCCTGTCCTGTACATTGCACTCCCCTTTTCTGTATTTGTTAGGGTAAGTGAGGAAGTCTAAGAAAAGCATTTTGATTGTGCTTCAGAGCAGGAGTTTCAGGGCCTTTTGTGAAGCAAACGGCTCTGCTAAGCCTCGGAGCAGCGCTGCACAATGCCTGCTGCAGAACAATCCCTTATACAGTACTCTTGGCTGCTGTGACAAATTGAAGGTTTGTGGTCTCAGCCAAGTTCTGGACTGGGAGGGGAGGATAACTCCCCACTGAGCAGAAATAAAGTGCAGGAATCCCTAATACACAGTGAACATTACAGCAATACACTGCAAAGTTTGGAACATCAGCTGTGGTACACCCATCTGTTTTATTCCATGCAGTACTTGTGCATGTACCCCCCACACTGAGCATCCATCAGCAATAATAATCTATTCTCACATCTCCACTGTGAAATAGGAAACCCAGGCAGGGAAAGATTGGGAGCATAGAAATAAGCAGAAGGTCGATGAGGCAGTCTCTAATTTCCTCATTTTAAGATGCTGGTTTGACTTGCACACATGCAGGATGGTACTGACCCTACCCATTTTGTTTTCACAGCTCTTCTTTCTGAATTTCTAGTTTCCATTCACAGCTGAGATACACAAGGTTCACTCTCATTGCAGGAGAAGTGCCAGTGGTCTTGGCCTTTAGACTCTTGGACTGACCATGCCCACGCTCCTTACATGTCTTCTCATTACACTTATACTTTGCATATTCCAGTCTGAGGTTTCTTTCTTGAACTCGTAAGTTAAAAAACCCCAAACAACAGAACAGTATTTTCTAGATGTGACTTATGTGACCAACACAAGAATATTATCTTTACTTCTTATGCATATACAGTTAGGGACTTGTTTGCCTTTAATGAAATGTATGTATAGCTTAAAGTTATCTTGAGGTGACCTGAAACTGGTCTGTCATTTCAGACAACTGATCTCCTACTAATTCTTGGTGTCTGGCTGGCACTCTCTAAGAGTATACTATTGGAATTTACACTTCTACTTTGCATCTTGCTCTTACTGTTCCCTCAAAAATCAAATGACAGTTCCCACTTGCTATTCTAAATTAGTGATTCACACGTGGACTCCTGGAGACTTCTGTTCTACGGCAAGTACAGAACAAGCTCCAAATAATTTCTGTTATTGCCACACATTTGTGCTGTGACTTGCAGATATTGGTAAAGCAAAATGGCACCAACTCAACAATAATACAGAAGTAAAAATTGAGAAAGTAAAACAATTACCCAGTGCAGAAAGTTGACAAGGAAGGAAAGAAAGAAACAGACACACTTATTCAAAGTACCTTCAATTTTGCAGTCAAATCTAGCAGCACTTCCTTCCACAACTTCCATGTCAAGGATTTTTTTAGTAAAATATGGCTTTACGTGGGGCTTTTCTTCAGCCACTTCTTCGAGGAAAGCATCTGGAGGAGAGCAAAGAGGTAGTGAACAATTTTATAGGGCATGTTCTCAAAAGATGTATTTTAGTTTTTAATTACCAGATGGTAATGAAAGCACCTTTTATTTCACTTAATTCTGTCAGACTAATGGGACAGTGAGGACGTTGGCTTCTTAGCTTTGTGCCAATCTTTTGCAGCTGGAAAAAGGATTCAGTCCATAAATAGAAAGAAATGGATGTGCAAGGCCACCAGGCTACAAATCCTCAGTATTTTTCCCTTGAATTTGTTTCTAACCAAACCTAGACTTTTTCTAGTCAGAGGGATAAACGAGCTCCACTTGTATCAGGCCCACAGTCTACGTGGATTTGTCAAAATTGCTTGATTTTCAGCAGTGTCAAACATTTGCACCTCTGACTGTTACACACCACTATTGCACATTTCATCTGGGGACCTACAGGAGTAACGCAGACATTTCCTTAAATGCACTGTCTGAGGAGCATGGTTAATGCAGGGTGTGTGCCATGGTTACAGCAAGTGTTAATACTTTATTGCTTGCTTGCTTGCATGAGAAGGCAATACATCACTGTCATCTTTGTATAAACATGCATTCCCAAACTCAGAGAAAGTGCAGCTGACAAATCTGCCTTAATTCTTTGGCTTTAAAAAGAAAAGAGTTTACTGACTGTGCTTATACTGTGACATTTTGAGTAGCAGGACAATATAAGAACAGTGAATTTTTGACAGATTTCTTTAAAAAATAGGAAGATAAAAACAGAGAGAGAGAGAGAGAGAGGGTGCAGTAATATCCAACTCGATTAGTCTCTAGCAATTCGCTAAAAGTTTTAGTAGGATTGATTCAGAGACAGTTGAAAATATAGGACAGAAAAAATCCTTACCTTCATTCTCTGCTTTGTCTGCATTTATAGGGCTTGTAGGTGAACTCCCAGAGGCCTTCCTCCCACTCATACCAGAAATCATTGCCATGGATGACAGTCTTCCTATTGCTCGGACAGCATGGCCTGTTTTCTAAGACATAACAGAAAAGGCTTCTGATCAATCCAATCCAACAGGCATGTGATTTTCTGCAACAATTGTGCTTCGGACAAATTATCTGGGATCTCCGCAAACCTCACTGGAATTGGTGGACAAACTGCTTATATATAGCTCAGTTGTTCTAGGAGAGACAGAGCAGGCTGGACTGAATTACCAAATTTAGTTGCAGATATAAACTTCCCCTGATGAACTCATACCTAAATGAATGTCTCTGTTAGCTGTGGATAAAAAGCGCTGTGCGAGAGGAGGGCCAGCAAAGAAGCCCTGTCCTGTGTAACTGGAACTGAACTCTGGTGGGGAACGCCTTTCTCCACAGCCTTCTGGGCTGGGCTGAATTTCATCCAACACGGATAACGAGCTGATATGAAATGAATGAGAAAGCACCATCTGCATGATGGGAGCAGACCTCTGACAGGACCCAGGATCAACCACCAGGCTACTAAAATATGCTCAAACTATGAGGGCTGTAGTACAGACACTTGTATTGCATGAGCTTCAAGAAACAAGTAGAATGTAAGAGGGAATATAAGGTAGATCTACACAAATTAGTATTTCGTAGGCTACTCCAAAGGACCCAGGATTTCACACAGCAACTCCTGTAGCTATCAGCATGGCACAGATGGACCTGCTACTCCAGTTCCAGCATTAGGAAAAAAGAAAATATGGAGACTGAATATGTTAGAGAAAACCAGTCTGATTGAATGCATGGGAAGCTGGGGAGGTTCCAACAAGACAGAACTCTTGGCTTAGTAGAATGAAACTGCCACAAATTAAGGTACCTTTAGGGAGGCCAGGCAAGTAAGTTTTACCTGAACTGTTCAGGTTTGTTAAGAATGACACAATCCTCCAGCTTTCAGTGGCATGGAGAGGGCAGGGAAGGGAGAGAGAACCCCAGAAAAGTAGAAAAAACTATACTTGAGCTCATGCCTTTCAGTAGCCTGAAATGGGATCATCCTGTGTAATCCATGTGCAGCTGTGCACCCTCCTACTGCCCAGCTGCAGGAACCAGACATGCTGTCCTGCATTCCCACCCTGGCCATGCCAAAGCTTTCACCAGCAGCAGAAACCCCCTGATGTGATGTGCTCCCCAGAATCATAAACATTAAAAATAAAGAGACTCATTAGGATATCCAGCCCAATTCCACATCCTCTTCATTACCTGCCATTTTCTTCTGGCCATATATTTCTTCATCCTATCTTTGGAAAGTTTTTTGGCTTCCATGTTTTTGGTGTCTTTTTGCAGCCAGGGATGCTGAAGACATTGAGTACAATTTAAGCGACTCCTGTTTTTGTATAAAAAGACCAGTCAGTGTTGCCAATAACGTGAGAGGAACCTACCTGCTGTAACATTATTTTGTGCTCTCTTTACTGGGAGCTGATTTTTCTGTTTCCTAAATTTAGTAACAAAGATCACATGGTTTTGCTTTCCCAGCCATTCTAACTTCTTAAACTCACTTTCACAATTTCTGTAGATCTTTTTGAGAGAAAACTGTGCATTTTTAAGTGTTAATAAAATATTCTAAAACAAAGCAGGAAAAGCCTTATGTTTTAGGCAAGGAACACAGAGCCACAATGGCAGCGATTCAGCTGCTTCATGCTGGCAGAACCCCGTCCCGGATCTCCTTTCTTTCACTTACAGAGATTTCCGCATCCCACCACTTAATAGCCTCCTGAACATCTAACAGAACAGAAATGTCCAAATCTCTCGCCACACCTATTCTTCACTTTGCTCAGGGTGCACATGTAAATAACCCTCTGTTCTCCATCCATCCACTTGCTAACTCATTGGAAGAAGTATGTTTCCTTTCCTTGGTTTGTTCAGGCACTTCTGCAAACAGCGTTTCCAACTCTGATTTTTTTTTTTCTTGCCCAATTACTACATTTATAGGGAAGCTGCCTACTCAGAGGTAACACACTTAAAAGTGACACAAGGCAGAGCTGCAACCCATTCAGAGCAAGACAGAACGTGTCACGCAGGAATGTGTGTCACGCAAGAGTGGGGATCGGAGGGGCCACACAAAAGCCCCGGGCGCACCTCGCCCGAGGGGAGGGAAGAGCACAAAGAGCCGGCGATTGAAGCAAAAGCTCCATTCAGCCCCTGCAGCCTGAGAGTGAAATAAAGAGCTGCACACGCAGAGCCGGGCGGGCACGCACAGCTCCTTATAAAGTATGGCCAGAGGTGCTGCGGCCATGGGGAGATCCACAGGGGGGAAACACGAATGGCAACTCCAGCTAAATGCAAACACAGACAGTGCAGCAAGTAAGTCCAGGCTTTACTTCATGTCCTTCTTCAGTAGATTGCTGATAAAGTCCTTGGCATCGTCAGAGATTTCATCGAAAGCCTCATCATCAAAGTCCCACGTTGCTGAGGTGACATTGGCAAGGGTTTCGTTGTCGTTGTCTCCCATGAAAGGAGAAAGTCCGCTGACCCTGGGGACAGAGCAGACACAGAACAAACCACGTCAATTTGCAAATTACTGGAGGAGCAAGTGAAAATCGCGTGCGACATCTCCCATGCTCTGCAGTTCTTTACAAATAAAAGCTTGCTTTAAAAACTAAATTAAATTAAAAAGGACTCAAAACTAACTACAGATTGTCTTATGGGAAGGAAACTAGAATTTTGCCAGCAAAACTGAAAAGCACATTTTTCTTGTTTCCTTCTCTTTTCCCAAGACATTTTTGAGGAGAATTAGAATTAGGTGAAATTGGAGCAAAGTAGTTTGTTAAATGACTTGTCTAGTTCTGCATAACTAATACTGGATTTTTTGCACCAAATTCGATGGAATATCTTTCTTCACCCCCTGACATTTCCTCAGAATCACAGAATTGTTAGGGTTGGAAGGGACTTCTGGAGATCATCTAGTTTCAGGGTGATTTTGCTGCCTTTACTGTAAACCAAGGGGGTTTTTGTACATTTTATTCCATTTACTCCTTCAGAGAGACCTCAAGAAGAAAGATGCATAATGAAATCATGAAATTCACAAGGCTATTTTGTAAACAAACCCACCTTGAATTATACAGACAGCTAAAACAGTGCTGCATCACTGCAGGCTGTGGAGTTATGCAGATGCATGCAGAAGTAATTTGGTCTTTATGTTCTCCATCAGTCACGATGATGCGTGAAATGGAAATAATGCTCTCCTATAACCTAAGTTGAGCTTCCAAGGCTTTTTATACAATATAACTGATAAATTGCCAGTGAAAGGCAATTACAGAACATCATGGTGTCATTTTTGCAGTCTCTTTCTCCAGTCGAGCATTATCCTTTATTACACTGTGCATCTGGATACTTTTGATGCCTGTATATATCACACTTTCAGTAAAAACTTAGAGGTGAAAGGTTGCTTATTCCTTAGAACTACAAGTTACTCACTTCTCCAGGTCTTCCTGGCATGCAATTTACAGAATAACCTATTCTTCATGAATTTTAACAGACTTTATTTGATTTCTCTGTACAATTGTGTTAACCAGTACTACTCCTTTCTTTTAAATATAGAAAAATAACTGTAACTTATTAGGGTTCTGAAAACACTACATGGAAATAATACTATATGAATATCATGGTGCCGGTGAATATCAGAGACCAGACTGGTTAAAAAAAAGATTGGGGTCAAATAAAGTGAGCTATTAGATTAATAATATTAGAATGATCTCCTTCAAAGTTATTTTGCTTCTTTTTAGGCTCTTATTACATTCAAAATCTGATTTGTTCCTAAGCATTTTATTTTATAAGCAAAGCAGAAACACACACTCTTTGAAGTCTCACACAGAGCAGACACTAAATCTTTTACCATTTCTGGAAGCTGTGTGCAGTACAGCAGACTCTAGAATCTTACGTGTGTACTTCAGAAACTTCTTAGTAATAATACATGAGCTGAAGATAAAAGGTTTGTTTATTCTCAGGCAAAACAAGGTAAATCAGAACAGAATGTATTTGCTGTCTTACTTTTCATTATATGTGGTGCACTCGAATGCAGCAGTGAATCCTGACTTTGTAAATGGGTAAGGTGGCATAAACCCATTTATGAAGATGTAACAGGCACAAGTTACCAAAAGCTGAAAGATGAACATACCAGAAATGCCCCCACGAAGCCTTTTTAGCACGACTGTTCCCTGTGTTTGACACTTGCTTTATTGGAGGAGAGAAGGTTTGTGCCTGGCAGGACAGCACTGCAGAGCTGGCACAGCTGCGGGCAGCGCGAGGCTCTGCTCTGCCCGTACCCCCTGCAGCCCTCACGGCCAGGTCCATCCAGCAGGCACAGGAATCTCTGTCCTGGAATCACAAAACATTCCTGCAGGGCCTTAAACCCACCTCCTCTGCAACATCTGAACATTTGCTCAGTTATGACAATGTCAGTGTTCTCCATCATGTTTTAGCAAGTGAAAAAATCTCGTGCAGACCACAGTTCTGATTTTGGATTCCATGTACTGACTGCTGGTTTGTCTCGTTTTTACCTTGTGGTAGGAACAACAGTCTCAGCCAAGCCAGCAGCTCATACAATGACAGGTCTGTGAAGTATTCCTTTAGCTCATTGTCAAAAGAGGGGATGTACATTTTCTCTTCATCCAGTTAAGCTCCGTGCCCACGCTTGGGCAGCCGGAGCAACAACAATCCCATTTCCCTTCAATACTTGATCGAAGTATGTCAGAGGTGACCTCTGCACAGTATTACCACAAATAGTGCTGTGCAACTCTTGCACTACATTGGACAAGATTTTGGCCTTTTTCCAGAGGTTAAAGCTGCAGTAGTGAGAGATCACATGCATACTAAAAAGCCTACTTTAGGTACAGGGATATTGCTTCATGTGGAAACAGGAGTGCTCCACAGTGCTGTAAGAGGCAGCGCTTGTACTGCATGTCCCACACAGCTTTTGAAGGGTGAGGATAAATTAAAGGATGAGAAGGTTAGAGAAGGAAAAAAATTCTTTGGTTGTTGTTTTTGTTTTTTTGTCTGTGTGTATTTGTTGTTTTTTTTTTTAATTTTAGAATTGTACAACAGAACTATCTGATAAAATTTTAAATGCTCTGGTAGGATTGCTCGATCCCATGCATTTGGTAAATTACCAGGTGGATCTCAGTTAAGCCTCCACTCACTTTGTCATTTCTGAACACCAGTGTAACAGTGCCCATTCAAACATTTCAATGAACCTATTTTCGTGTTTCTGAATGTGCTGTTGCAGATTTACAAAGCTAAAATAATTTTCTCTCTCTCCTACAGTTTTACACTATGAATCAGTTGCCTTGTTGTGGAAATACTTTGAAGGAAAACTAGATCCTTGTCTATAGTCAGAAAACAAAATCCAGCAACTAGTGTAGATTATAGCCAGCAATTTTTATCTCTAGCACAGATTTCACTGACCGAAGTCTTGGTTGTTCATTTCTTAACAGCCATTTAAAGTAATAAGGTCCAGCAACTGTTTTGACAGATAATGGAAACAATTTCTTTTTGGAATGCTGAAGTGATAAAGATGAGCTACTGCTCCAGAAAATTAACTCTGAGCTTACACTGCGAAGTTACTCTTATACAAGCAGCAGGCTGTTTACTGAAAACATTTTTCTAGTTACTTTACCAGGCATCTTACTGGCATGTTAAGAACCATTTGTTTAGAAAGTCTTTCACAGTTTCCACTTCTAAATAAAGAAGAAATATATTTTATCCTGTAGGAGTTCCTTAATAGTTATTGGTCTGTTCTAAGAAAGCTCTGAGTGCAGACTTAGAAATGTTACGTTGAAAAGGGTCCAATGTGGATGCAAATTTCATTGCCTATGTAGCAAACATCACGGCATTTCAACTGGAAATCTTTGCATTAAGACTCCCACTAATCCAGGGAAGTTGGCTTTGCTGCTTGTCTCAAAGGGTCAGACTGTGAGCGTTCCTCTGCAAGCAGTGCTTGCAGCACCAACTGCCTGGGACTGCTGGCACTTCTGATAAAGATGTGCAGGGCATGTCAAATAAGCATGTGATGATGACACCTGCACCTAGGAGATCATGTAGAAAATTAATTATTTTTCAAGTGAACTACAGCAAATAAATAGTCTGAGGATACTTTGTCAGGGACACACATCCATGGGACACTTAGCCCACATTGGTCCTCTCTGGAAGAAGCAGACCACTGAACCCATGTAAAGGAAGACAGCTCATTGCTGACACAAGGGTGTTATTGCTGTTCTCCTCCTTGTTTCACATGGCCAGTGGATTAATGAGGAACCACAGTTTGCCAGTGCCACTGAACAAATAAAACATTTTCTTTTGAGTGGTGCAGTCTGACGTTAAAGCCTTCCTAACTTGGTTTAAGGAAAGAACAAGGAGTGCTCTCCCATCTTTAATATAAAGAGGTATAAATTTTTAACATGACATAGAGCAGAGTGTAAGCCAGTGGAGCCTTGCTTTATCCAGGTTCCAAGCCAGCACACCCAAAAGATGAACGATGCTGAAAGATCTTTCAACCAACCCAAACTGCCAAACAAGGGAGGGGGAACAGCAGTGATGAATGACACAATGGATAAAAGGGAAAGGGAATGTTTGAGGAATCAGGGTGTGTGCTGTTAGGAACATGCTGAAGGGGAAGAGTGTACAGCAAGATCAAATGTGATATTAAAACACAGCCTAAGATACAGTATATTTAAAAAAAAATTAATTGACAGAGATCAACTATGCTGCAAAGATAAACACAGCCTGGCACTGATAAAGCAAGGAGAACTATTGGAACACAAGCAGGGGTTTGAATCAGCCACAGACAATTCATCTCTGAAACTACTTTGGTGCCAGAAGGAAAAGGGCAACCCACATTCAATGTACGTCCATGCAGTGCTGAAACCTTAGACTGAAAATTAGTTTGAAACAAAAACTAGAAATTGTTTCAGATTACTAAATATTAAAAACAATGACTATCAAAATTGATCATCAGAAAAGAACTAGAAATAGAAAAAAACATGAAAATTCAGCAATGCCCAGAAGAATAAATGGAACAGAAAGAGCTGGAAAGAATTCAGGAGGTTTAACCTTCATTAGATAAAGATTATTGTACATGCAGAAAGAAACACTGAAATAGACATAAATGGAGATGATATACACAAGCTATAATATTTGTGGCCTGTTATTTCAAAGGCAATAGATCAACTTAAGTATGTGGAACAGTACTGTGATACAGAACAGGGCAGAGTACAAGATAAAAGTGGAAGATAAAAAACATGAGGTGGAGAATACAAACGGAAATTTAAGGAAGAACAAAGACAGATGAAGAGACAGGACTGAATAAGTTATCCAGGAAGATAAAAAGGATTTAATATGTAGTTTAGAAATGTGGAAAGGGAACCCATGAACTGTAGGATGGAATTAAATCAGTCGTGCCATAAGGAAGACAGATGCAGTATCGCAGCAGGGAGTGCAATATCTGTACTTACATCTGCATAGCAGAGGGCTGGGGAGAGGTTTTGCTGCATGGTTTTGGAAGAGTGCTGTCACCCTGCTTTCTACTTAAGATTACATCCCAACCATTTATTCCTCTGCAGGGAAGACCCTTCACTCACAGAGATCACTTTAGCAGCTCTCTGCTGAAGCTGGTTTGTATCCATTGTTGTGCACACATCATGGAAACACTTTCCATGGCAGTCACTGTCTAGGCAGGTGTTATGTCAAGCGATGCTGTTGCGTGCTCCCTGCTCTTTCCCGTGGGACAGAAGATGGGCACAGCAGCTTTGGGCCATCAGCTGCCTCTAGCAGAGCTGCCCTTAAGTGCAGTGCTCTCCTCTGCCTGCATGGCCCCACTCCCACGGCAGGGGAGAGGGGACGCACATGCCCAGGTGGTGGGCACAGTGATGGTGTGTGAGACAGACACCAAGTGAGTGTGTCTTGCACTTCAGGCTCGAGATTTGGTAGTTCTGAGCTTACAAGCAAAACGGGAAAGCAGAGTTGCAACTAAAGAGAGATGCAGTTCTCATTGACTTTCATTTGCATTCTGTAATGATGATGTGATAGTTCATTTTGGATAATGGCTCATAGTTGTGAATCTGTGAAAATAGCTGGGCTGTAAGAAAGTTAAGAGATTGGGAGCAGTCCGGGGTGGAGAGGTAAAGTCCAAGTGATGACTCATGGGTCTTCCCTAACTTCTAATAGTTTATTCTTACGGCAAGAAAGACAAAAGCTGATTATCACCGCTAATTATTATTGTGGCAATAGCAATGCATCAAAAGAAATATTTTTCATTGTGTTTGGATAATATAGATTTTCCCTCATGGAGGGTTAAATGATCTTAAATATACCTTAGCAAACAAGTAATTTCATAACATATTTCACAAGGCATATCCGATCAGCTGAATGAGTGTAACACCACACAACACCATCAGCTGAATGGTGCAGCATCCAAATATCCTGCTTGGCACAGAGAAACTGGGAAGAAGCAGACTGTCTTTGGCAAGACATGTCACCTTTTCCCCACGTGTTCCCTTCGCTTTGTCTCAGCCGATGCCGCTGCTCCCCAGCAGCGCCGCCGTGGAGCGGCAGCCCTGGCTGCATTCCCTGAACGCTCGGTGCCAGCCCCGACTTGTGCCTCGCCGCTCAGACCGGGAGCCCACGGAAACTCGCCAGGGGCGTTGATAACAACGAAGGGCCCCGAATGAGGAGAAGCTCCCCGGAATGTGCGGCCCGTGTGGCCGCGGGGGCGGGCGGGCTGCAGGCGGCGCTGCAGCACCGAGCGATTCCCGGTCCCGGTGCCGGCACCGCCAGCGCTCCCGTCCCGGGAGCCTCGGGCATTTGTCATCGCGCTGCTGCCTGGGTGGGCTGCCTGACTGCAGCTACGGAACCTTCCAAAGGAGCTTTCAAGATCTAGAAAGAAGTGCTTGGGAGTGAATGGAAAATAGAAGTCCTGTAAATAAACTGGCAGAGCGAAGTGACCTTGAAGCGTGGAGCACCCTTCACATCTGAAATTGAAGATAACAGAAATATTCCGAGGCTTTGCTAGGAGTAAGAGGGAGTTGATGTGGTAGCTTTGGCATAGGCCAAGTAAGGAAATTGTGTTGCTTGGTTTGGGAATGAGAAGAGCATGAACAAGTGCAGGCTCATGAGAAAAGGAGGAGCAGGGAACAACTGAGTAAAAGCAAGGCAAACAACTGTGCATTGCCAGGTCAGGGAGCGGGATAGCTGCTCTTTAATAAGGGAAGAAAGGCATTGAGAGGAGTCTTTTAAAAAAACCAATGCAAAGCAGATCTGCCACTGACTTACTACTGAAGCTGGAACAAGGGAGAAGGAACCATGCTCCAAACTAAGCTTCTCTTTTCACTTGTTTATATGGCATTGAATGTGTAAAATCACTTCTGGAAGAAAACCACTTGCTGGTCTAAGCATGGAGATACTATTTCCATATACATTTCTCTAGATTCACTGATGTTTATAAGCATGCTGTATCAAATAATATATAAAAATCAAATCTAATACTCAAATATGTAACCAAGAGCTGCAGCCAACCATCTTCTAAAGTGTTTCCACAAGCTTAATCCATGCTGCTTATAAAATGTATTTATACAGTGGCTTGTGCTTGGTAATAAATTAAAATGCACTGTGAACAGATATGGTAATGCTGGGATACTTCAGTGTGTCCCAGAGGACCCCAAAGTTTCACAAAAGTTTTCCCTCATGGAATAAAATAATGGAAATTAATGGTGCATGCTCAAATATTTCTCTTTAACATCTGGAAAGGAAAAATAGTTTGAAGTTAATAATAAAACAGTCACGTTGTCATTTTAAATGAGATGAAGCATTGCTGGTTTTATGATGTAAGAGGTACAACACCAAATAGTTGAATTTCAGGAACTGCCAGTTCTGCAGTTTACCGATTGCACCCTTCAGAGAACAGCTAAGTTTTATGAAACATGCTGGAGCTGCTAATTACAACAAAAAATGCCTGAAAACTTCAGAAGTTGATGAAAGTTTTGTATGTTCAGCAACTGTCAGGATTTGTGAATTTAAGAATAGAAAAGTACTCACAAAATGTAGCAGATAACTCCTATACTCCACATATCTGTTTCATATCCAATGGGTTCATAGTTTATAACTTCTGGAGCCACAAACTCAGGTGTCCCAAAGAGAACTTTCAGAGAGCCTGCATTTTCTGTGAAGTATGAAAGAGAAAATGGTTAACTGCTGCAGGGAGATTTTTAAAAAACAGTTATTGTCCAGTAACACGAAAACCAGATTTGCCCTAATATTTGTGATTTTGTTAAAGATCTGTATCAGAAGAAATAAATGATGCCTGAATTGCTGTTTCCTTAGCTGATACATGTCTAGCAATAAAGAATTATTTATTAAGCATCCTCAAGCACACAGCACTGTATAAGGCACATAAGAAGGTTCCTATTGAAAGGAGCTTCCACAAGACCAAATCTAGGAAAAAGGAGAGCCAGCAGTACTTAATTCAGATTTGTATGTTCTGAAGTAAAAAAGTGTTTGAGCCTCCATCCCTTTAGCAGTTGCACAAGAGAACTGCAGGACTCCAGTGTCAGAAAGAAGCTACAGTTTTCACAAATTATTGAACATTTATCAAAGCTTGGGGCTCTGCATGTTTTGGTAAAAAGAACCAGTAGTGCTAAAATTATAAAAACAGTAAATAGCTATTTCAATCCAACACATTTTCTTCTAGTGTAAACAGGAAAGAAAATCAATAGTGGGTTGCATGCCTCTTAAATTTGAAGTGAGGCCAGCAGTGAAAGAAGAGAAGGAGCAGATGATGTGCACCAGTCAGATCTTTATCTCACAGGTAAAACTGGACTTGGGGATGCTCTCAAAACCAGGCTGCCTACAAGCACACCTGTGGTCAAGGGGAAGCACAAATCACCAGCTGTCAGTCACCAGCTGCTCCAAACTCCTGTTCAGCTGGCCTGTAGCACAGGTATTCTAGATTTGCTCTGCTTAAACACTCTGTGGATGCTTTTAAAATGATCTACAGTGAAGCTACTGCTACCAATATGAACTGAAAGAATGAAGTCATGAGACACGTGAACTGGCTTGACATTTTTTTTGTGTTGACCCACCAGTATTGCCCTGCTGGAAAATACAGTGATAGAGTTAAGAGAAACACCTGTTCATAACCAAGTGCTGCCAGATTATGCTGCCAGTGTGCAAGTGGCACCCTGGCACTTGCACCATATGGGTGCAATATGTCTACCCTCTAGCATAGTGTGAAACACAGAGTCATTAAGCTAGAAATTCTTAGGCAAATCTCAGCGGGCTCATTTTTATCACTGCTTGTTCTAAATCTGATGGGAGGAAGAAAAGAAAAAGCAAGGTCAGGAAGAAAGAAAACTAAGGAATAATTTAGGTACTGGGAAAAAAAAAACCCACATCCCAATTATAGTATTGTATTGTAAAAATATAAAAATGTCAGAATATAAATTGTGTCTGACTTGAAACAGGCTTGGATTTAGGTTGAGAGATTCATGTCCAGTCTGCACATCTGCCCGAACCATCAGTTAAGTGAGATTCATTGCATTAGGCTTATCTTTTGTGCAAGAGCAGCAGCCAGATTAGGCACAGTAGAATGTCCTAGTGAGGAACCAGTGCTCTCCCAAAGAGATTACCATTTAAACAAAACAGAGATGGATGGGAAGGCAAACAGATGTAACACATTGCAGTCCTGCTCCTGTTAAGGCTACCAGGAGTACAGGAATTTGCAGCTCTGCAATCAAGAGAAAAGCTAAAAAATCCTCAAACAACAGCAAAACAAAGTTTTGAGGAGTCTACAAAAGAAGCAACCTGTCCACAACACTCAGTCTGGATAGAATATTTTTATTTACCAGAACTTAATTTACCAAGTTTTGCAACATACTGATCCCAGTACAGACTCCACTCCCAAATTTAGCTCTAATAAAAGCTCTTAAGGCATTTCATGAAATGCAAACACCTGAGCTAGTGCTCTTTTGAGGTACCCAAATCCCCAACTTACCAAATGAAATCTGAAACATCTATGGGGTTAATAACTTGCCTAATGATTGAACACCGTGCTTGAGGCAACTTTTGAGCACAACCACAACAATTCACTTGCAGTTGTGCAAGTTTCCCATTTAAATGTTGTGACACCCTTTTTTGCTCTGTTCAGGTATGATTATATTAAATTAACTGCAGAAACCTAATTTTCACATGCTTTCCCTGCTCCCACCATTTTTAGAGACAGAAACAGAGAGAAGGATGCCTGGGAGCAGCTGCAGGAAATTACCCAGATCCTCCCATGCAAATTCACCAACATCATGACCCTCCTGCTCTCTGACTATCCTTTAAAAAGCACATTCAAAAAGTATTCCACAATATCCCTACAGTCACATAACCAGAGTTTTCTTACTCCAAAATGTATGATACTTTTTCTAACATGGCATCTAAAATAACTTACCCTAAAAGAAGGGCAATGTGTTTTCCACAGTGGCAGTGGGGAGTAAGAGACCACATTCCTTTTTGAAGTGCCAACAGGAAGCCTAAGATCCCATTTTCCCATCTGCCTTCATTTTAAAGTCAACACTTACATTTTTTTTCAAACTGTCCTTATAAGAAATTACTGAAATTTATCACAATGAACCTGTTTTCTAAAAGCTTCATCGTGATCATCCATATCTCAGGCTCAGATTTTCACATCCAAGTTTGGAGGCTTTTCTGTGCACTGTGTAAACTACCATGAGCAACTGTGTATGCAAAAGGCTGGTGTATAAAATGTGCTGCCCACAGGTCAGAGAAATGTGGGTTTTTTTTGAAAACATGGCATTTGAGTGCAAGCATACAGTGTGAAACAACAGACACGGCATTTTCTGTGTATAAAAGAAAAAAGGAAGGAAAAGAGTAAGACCCTTTCTATGCAGTAATATGTCAAGTCTTTACCCAGTTGTTTACAAGCTTAGTACACAAGTAAGATCTGTGTTTGGATATCCCTTAGTTCAGATAGAAAGCTGACAAGCTAGCTGGAAACTGTTGCTGACACTATATATAATCAACTGATTAAAAATATATATCTTTACAGTACTCAAAACCCATTCTCTTTCTCCTCAAGAAGTTTATCTTAAACAATTTTCTACATGTGTTCCTCAGCACACCAAAAAAGGTCAGGAAAATATCCCACTGCAGCTTTGGTATTTCCTGACAGTGCAAGGGAACTAATTAGCTGCAGAAGATGACTGCAGAAGGAGCTGATCCTAATATCTTTAAACTGATCAAAAAACTGAATATTTAGAGGCACTAGTTTGCATTAGCTACAAAAAGTTAAATCTCAGAAGCTGAAGTGCAGAATCAGCCACTGCTCCCTTCAGCAATCCCTTGGCTGAGCAGTTTCTGCTCAGTCAGGGTCAGGTCTGTAGGATGAGGGCTCCAATCCCACATCTATCAATGTCAAAGTGAATTTGACAGCCAATTTCAAAGTCACAAAGCTTGAAGGAGCACAAGGAAGAGGAGTGTGCCCTCAGTGCACCACATAAGACAACTGGCAAGAAGCAGGCATTAGTGAAGTGTTTTTAGTTATTTTTGTAAGTAAATGAAACAGTAAAAGTTGCTTTCTACTCTTGGAAATCATCTCAACTGAAATGTTACAGTTGTTTTTGCAATTAAAACAGTGCTTATGCTTGCTAGGCATGGAATGGAAAGGACCTTTCTCTTCCTAGGGAATGCCACCCACCATGGAGTTACCCAGAATGGCAGGCTGATGAATGGCAAATACCTACAATGGAACCTGGCAAGAATTAGCAGTATATTAAGCCAAATGAATGTACAGTACTGTAAAATCAGAATCAGCATTAGTGCCCACAGCTCTCATCCTTCTACACTGAGAGAAGTTATCTGGAGTTTCGAGATTTCCTACCTATGGCATCAGTGGAGCAGCTCACCAGCTGCTGTCAGCCATGCCATGCACTGTGAGGCCACAAGATTATCAGAAAAGTGGGAAGGCTGGTGGATGTGAACAGCCTGCTGAAAATAGGATCTTCTGTTTGCTAAACGTGGGTTTAACTGTGGTCTGAAGTTTAAAAGGTAGCTGAAGAAGTTTCTTTAAAAAGGCCATTCTGTGTTTACTTTATATCTCTTGTTGATGAGACCCACTCAGTGCAGCAGTAAATGTAGTTTTCAGGCTGACAGCTGGAACATCATGGGCTGAAATCTTTCCCATACTTCTCACACAAAAATACCAGCACTGGAACTTAGTTAACAGTTCATCTGTTTCCTGAACAAGAACTAAGTCAGTCCATGTTCCCAGAACACTACTGGCTCTATACTGGTGAAAGAACAGAAATGGCAGGGATCTCTTTTTTTAATAAATAAAATAAACATCTTAGTGTCCATGTGACCAAGATTCACTTAATACACTTTTGGAGCAGAACATCATCTAAAATTCTTCAAAGCAGACTTCTTTTCCCTTATTCATTCAACAGACCATTCCTGGTTTGTTTTAGTAAAATTATATTCTTGGGAATACAGTAGTCTGTTACTTAAGTGTCAAAAGAAGCAGGATGAGCTGCATTTAGGCAGATAACAAAAGGCAGGTGGTAGTATTTCACCTGTACTCTCTCAAAAATAATTATTTACTTTTAAATAAGTATTAAAATTTTTTAAATTAATACTTTTTCAAAGAGAGAAGGCAAAAGATTTCAAGTAAGAATCCAGCTGTGGACCCTGTTATATAGAGAGTAGGAATTCATATAAGCTGTCCCAATCAATTAATGTCAGGAGAGCCACAAATCTCAGCTCTCCCAGTGTAACAGGTTCATAAACTATTTTTCTTCCTTCTAATTCCTAGAATGATTTTTATTTCTTTTGAGAAAATATAAGGTAAAAAAAGATCAGTGTGGGATGTTAGTATTGTTTAACACTGAAAATACAGCTGAAGGGCTGCTTTGTAGAGCTGAACAATATGAAGACAAGAACCTTTGAAGGCCTTTGGCTTTCAAGCTGCAGATCACGTTGGAAGCTTAGACCAAAATGAATGATAGAAAGCAGCTAAAAAGCAGTGTAGGAAGAGGAAGGGATTGTCAAATGGAATTTCCCCTTGTTGCATTATTTTTAAGTAGTGCTATTACACAGCTCTTTATAGAATTCCTCTTATGTTTAACATGTATGACAATATCCTGCTGTTTAAGATAAGAAATTACAAAAATGACAGGAAAATGTAAAATTACTGTAATTATCTGAAAGGCTTCTAGAGCATCGCCTTAATTTCTGCTGTTAAAAAAGTTTCAAGGATTTGTAGTATTCATGAAGTATTTAGTTAGGGAGTTAGTGCTTTATGGTACCAAATGTAAATATTTTTAATATTAGTATTTTAGGTGGAATCTACAGGGATACCCTGCTGTGGAAACAGACAGGTAGATTCTGTACACCTCACTGCAAACTCCTCTTGAAGACGAGGTGCCCTGCTCTCATTCTTGAATGTCTTCTTTTTCCCTTTTTTTATTTTTCCCTAAAACCAGAAGTATTTATAGGAAGCATCTATTTACTCTCTATATAGTAGGTAGCATGAATTACTGCTTGTCCTGCCCTTTCCCCCATGACAGTGAAATAGGCAGAGAATTCATTACCTAATCTTCTTGCGAGACCAAAGTCAATGAGTTTGATGCTGGTACCAGTCTTGTTGACACACATAATATTTTCTGGCTTCAAATCCAAGTGGACAATACCCTGCTTATGAATGTATTGAACTCCTTCTGAAATCTGCTTCATGTATTTAATGCACTCTCTCTCTGTCAGTTCAAAGTCTTCATCAATGATTCGTTCAAAGAGTTCTCCTCCAGAAACCCTATGAAAGACAGAATAATAAGAGACTTCTGTAACATATTCATTTGGGGAATAATCAGGCTTTCTTTTTACAGCAACACAGGGAGTTCAAGCTTGCAGAAGTCACTTCAGGATGCAATCTGTGTTTTATAATGGCATTTTCCATAGACACAAGGGTCATGTGGGAAGAATACCTTTGTGTGGTATAAATCAATAGATGTTTCCTGTTCTGAATCTGTGTTGCAGGTGAGGACTGTGAAACCCCAATGTTGCTATTCCAGGCACGAGGGGTTTACATCCTGCCTCTAGGGTTGTGTCACCTGTGGCTGACAGTGAAGTGTGTGCTCTGTGATTGCCACCCTGCAGACACGTGCTCGTAACACTGCTCCCGACTCCGAGCACACACTTCCCACTTCTCCCTTCCCTCCTATGATCCAGCAGTGCACAAGTGCAGAGAACATAATTTAGAAATAAAACTAAAATACATGGAATGGGTCCCAGGGAAAGAGGACAAAGCTGCAAGCAGATGAGCAAAAATTCAGGAAGAAGAGGGATTGAGAGTGACTAAGGCTGAAGGAGGAAGAATTCCGATGGTATGGTTAACTGGAATGCAAAGCTCAAAGGGTAAATTACTGACCCAAGTGAGCTCAGAGGGAATTTCCTCCTCAGCTATGACAGGAGAAGGATATAACCCACAACACTTTCTGTGTTGGTATTTTTAGCTGAGCCCTCATCACACTCCTTGTAGGTCAATTTCATTTTAATGCTAATTTAGGATGTGAAATAATTGGTCTTTCCAGGGTAGCATCTCCTGGATTGAACTGTTCGTGCAACTGAAGTGGGACATTTTTAACCTAGATTTAATAAAGCATAATTTAAGTTGTGGCTTATTGGGTTTGGTGTAGCAGTGTAGGTTTTTTCATTCTGTTTTTGTTTGAGTTTGTGTTTTGTTTTGTTTCTTTAGGATTTTTTTGTTGATTTTATTTTTTTTTAAATTTTGATTAATCACTCAACTGGTTTATCTGATTGCATCCAAAGATGGGAAATACTTTTTTCTTACACTGTGGGTGAATGACCCATAAAGAAAGGAGCATATAGTGAAGAGCAGCTTTGCTTTTAGAAATTAAGCACATCATGGTCTTTATATGGTTTAATATTTTGCAGCACTCATGGTTATTGCCAAACGCAATTGCACATTTCAGTTACAGAAGGAAAACACACAACTGAAAGACGGCCTTGCCACGTTTGCAGGTTGCCAGATACATGATTATATTCCTCATGAACCAAACTGAATTTAAAACATCTGAAGTTCTGGATGCATTTCTTGCTTTGGCTATAAAATTTCAGAAAATATGTAATTAGAAATGCTATTGCGGTTTCCTATGAATATGAAAATAGTAAGAAGAGCATGTGCTTGACAAACTGAGAGGTTATGTTGGATTAGAGCACATTTGTAACATAAAGCAATAGTATTGCCAGACCTGTTAAATAAACATGCAGGGGATCTAGTGTGTTGTTGCTTTGCTAAGACATTAACCAGTATGGGTGTTTATGAAAACATCTGCAGGCAAAATGTTTATATGTGGAGTACTCTGCAACTCCAAATGATAATCATCCTCATACTAAAATGCACCAGTTGTTTCTGACTGTTTAACGCAGATAGTGACGACTTGTTTGTACTATAAAAGTGCCACCCTTTTCAGATCCCTAAAGGGAAAACTTTTCAGAAATTGGACCATTGTCTCAAGCACCACTTTTTAGCATATTTTTGTAAATAAACCACTGTTAATACACCTGCCTGCTGTTTTACCATGGGAGCTCTCAACACTCTGGTAGTAATGGTAGATTAAACTGCAATGGATTTATGGGATGAATACTCTTGCATTTATATCAGGAGCCAAATCCAGTTTGATTTTTGCCAGGTTAGAAAGCTGAATAAAATCAATGTGAATGAAGTTCTACACATACACAGGAGGAGAAGTTGGCTTTGTTCAGTCACAACTAGTTCAGAATCCAAATCTCTATTTTTCTGGATTTTCCTCTTTTCAGTCTTCTCTACATGAGTCATATAGGAAAATATTCTTATCTATAGAATCACAGAATACTCATCTAAGGTTTTGGTCCTGTAGGAACAGTGAAAAGAATCTACCTTGGAGTTGCCTAGGCAAATATTCAACTGCATTTTTAAAAATCTACCTTAGAAAAAAAAAGAAAAAAACCCAATTAACTTGTACTAGCTCAAATCACTTCAAATGATAGAACTTAGTGCTGACATTTTGCTCCAATAATCTTAATTTGCAATACAATAATCTCCTTCTGTTCTATGTCAAAATAAACTGACTATCTGAAGTATATAAAAATTTGAGGCACTTAGCCCCCAGTGCTGAATTAAAGTGACAACATGCTACTATTTTCAGATTTCCTTTTTCCACCGAGATTCTTACAGTGGAACCAATATGTTCCTATATTTGAAAAGGAAATGCCTGAGATTTGCCTCTGACTTCCAGTAAATGTTAGATGGAAAGGTTCCCAGGCAAGAGCACATCATTACAGTGTTTAATTTAAAAGTAGTAATAAAAAAATCTGATTTTATTTTGAATATGAAATCAAACCATATAAAATAGTGCAATGAGAAATATTAAAAGCAGATAGTTTGAAGTTTAAAAGGTTTCAGAAAAGGTATGGGAATAAAATTAAAATTAACAATTTAGAATAAATAACAGAAAGAAAAATCAAAGGGCGCGTCTCATCAGTTTGAGTAGAAGGGGAGTTCCTAAATGCCAGTCACTGCTAAAATCTGATTTAAAGGAGACTGATAGCAAGTGAGCTTGATTTATTTGAAATCCATGCATTTAAACTCTATGGAAATGAAACAAACAGCTTGGATTGTAACAACTTTTAAAGCTATTTCCCACAACTTCTTTGATATGCAAAGAAATATTATATTAATAGCTACAGCAGAAATGATCCCTTGGAGGCTCTTTATCAATACAGGTGCAGCTGCTGGGCTGGGATTGTGTCAGCTGGGTAACATGACAGTATAGAGACTACCAGGTCACCTGACACGAGGTGCCACACGGCACCTCACTGCTCAGACCTGCTCTGCTGCTGCTCAACACAATGGAACTATCGGGAGGGGGCTCAAAAACCAGAAAAGGTGTTCACCCCAAACTAAAACCACATCCTAGTGAGGCTGGGTGACAAAACTACTTCAAATTTGATTGCAGTGTTCTACATTTTTAAAGAGTAAAACCCCTTTGCTGTCAGGGGGGAACTAATGGAATGTAAAGCCATATGCTATTCCAGACTCTTTATACATCTCCCTGTTTTCCATTAGGTCTGCCAGCTCTCAGTTCCAAGCTAAGTAGGGTTCCCTTCCCTTACCATCAGCAGTTTGCTCAACTGCTCAATTTAAAAATAAAAACACCTTCCTGCACATAAGTTCCAGGGTTGTAAAATCCAATATCTGAAATATGCCAGTGCAGTAGTAGTTTGCACATAATCTAAGCAAGTGCCAAGCAAGCAAAATAGACATATAGTCTCTTTTGCCTGAAACAATTTATGTCTTACTTAGGACTTCCAGCCAGCAAAAAAACTGCTTCTCCTTTCATCAGAGAGCACATGAAGTTGATATGGCAGCAGAATTGTAACTAAAGTAACTTTTTAAGAAAAACATCAATAGAGATTAGGATTTAATTTTCTTTCCAGTTGGTACTGCCACAAGTATGGGATTCACACTAAGCAGGTGCATTATGGATGATATAAATATTGCTCATGTTGGCCATTATTGTTTGTGAACATTATTTGTTTGTCCAACACATGCTTAGAACTGCCTAAAGTAAAAGAAGTTCTCCTCCTTAAACACATTTTAGGTTCTAAATGGAAGTCCAAAATGCAGCTAACTTTGTTCCCACCTCTCCCAAGCGGGCAATAAGAGCAAAGCTGCAAAACCCCACTACATGTGTCCTTAAGAAACAAGCAAACTAGACAACAACAACTGTAGCAGAGTTTGACTAATTTTTAAAAGATTAACACAGATTCACTTACACAGTTTAAACAAGTTGGATAAATAATTGGAAAAACTGGCAAGATCTGAAAACCATCCAGGTTCTGCAAATCCTGAAGGGTTTGACAGTCTTGTGTCTGTAAGTTGCTACTTTTGTACACACAACTATTTTCAACATTATTAACTTTGTCAGTGTGCTCTGCTTTATACTTACATTTCCAAAACCATAACGATGTTGGCTTTTTCTTCAAAGGCATCTACACATTGGACAAGTTTTGGATGATGTAGGCAGTTCATGATGCTGATTTCTTCCCTTATGTTTTCTTTTTCCTTAGCAGAATATGCTTTGAAAAATTTTCCTGCCCAAACTTTTCCATTCTTCTTTTCAACAAGCCTGAAGACTTGTCCAAATTTTCCCCTGAAAATACACAACTATTTCCATAAAATGTTTTTGCAATATATGGGCCACCACAAATAGCAACAATTTACTAAATATTCCAGCACAACCATTCCATTCTGAAATTAAAATGTCTTTGTATCAAGTATTATTCTATACTGATCTGCAAGAACTTTTGAATGAATACCATGTTAGAGATACTGTGCCGTTCCAGTTAACAAGTCTTATATAGGAGGGTTCTAAAACTGGGACTCCTACCAGGCTTTAATTCAGGTCTTTCTGCAGACAGTTTTCTATAGGTCATACACCTGTGAAGATGGAACATCTCAGGTATAGGATTCAGGTGAAATCAGAATCTGAATGCTCAAGGCTTCAGCACTATTGTTCCCCTTTGCTGTAATGTACAATTCTACCTCTGTGTGACACTTCTCAGGATTTGTTCATGGCAGCACAGAGGATCCCCTGGCCTTCAGCACTGATCACTGAAGGATTATCATGGCCTGCAGTTCACACCACCACGAGCTGGGGCCCTGAGAAACACAGCCAGGCTAATCACTGACCTTCTCTCAGCAATAATATTAATGCTCTTGGGATTATGGCTGCTGTCAACAGAGATTCCAGCCTGTGGGCAGGATAATCTTATTACCACTAATGGATATAATGGAAATGTAAGTACACAATGTGTACCTTTTTTTTTTCAGATAGCTTTTAGGACACTGAAAAACGAATGAATCCTCTAGCTTTGTTCATATGTGGGCTCCATTTGCCAGAAATACATGTAGTGCCTATTTATCAGCTAATGGGAGCAAAGGATCTTTATGGAGTGGAAGCCAACATACATTGAAAGCTATTTTTACTGCAACAAAGGAGCCCAGCTGGGATGTTTAAAGTGCAAGACAGTCAAAGAATAAATGCACATGATCTTTATAACTGGCTGGTAGCCTTGAAAACTGTGTGTCTTCAAAAGCACAGCCCAGTACTTACGATCCCAGTCTTTCTTCGATGTTATAGACATCTGACACCTTCTGTTCAGTGTTGATCGTAACCGTCCGATATTCCACCTCTGTTTCTTTCCCCTCTACAAATAAGCATTAAGGACCATGATTATAAACCTCCAGAAAATGTGAATGAAGAACACAGACTTGCATTTGTCCTTTTTAAAACATGCACTTCTTACCATCGTCAGATAGCTCCACTTCATCCTCTTTAGGTTCTGTGATGAAAATAAAAAGATATTAATAACTTTTTATACAGGATATGGCACTTATATAAGATATTCAAAGTGACATGGATTATTCACAGTGACATGACAACTGATAGACCCTATAGCAAAGCAGCAAAAAGCAGTCAGGGAGTTTGTGCATTAACTGCATAATTAAAATCTCTTCACCACTTCTTCATCACTATTGACTATCCAGTCACAATCTAGTCACCATTTCTGAAAAAATCACATTCCTGTGGTTTGCAGTACTTGTCAATTACACCTGCCTACTAGAAACATCAGCATACTGCATCAATTCAAAGTAATCTAAGAAATACGTTTAGAATGCCTCAGGGAAATAGAAAATAAATTAAAAATATTAAAATCAGTAACACTTCTTGTTCCATGACAGTTTTTTCTTGGCTTTGATGTACCTTTTTTGAATTGTGAAGCCAAAAGTTAGGCAAGTATGTACATGGAAAGATTCCCTGCAAAGCATCCAGACAAACTTTTCAGACCCAAAATATTGAGAAAATCTGAACAGCACGATTCCCCTGAGCAAGGCTGAATTCTGTAATCAATGAGGTTCAAAAGGAGCCTCAGTTCTGCAGGCAGACTCAAAGACAGGTGAACCCAGTGACCTAAGTCAGAGTAAAAGCTGGCCTGAGTGTCCTGATTTTAATTTCCAATGTTCATGTGTGAACTGCCTGTAGCACTGCTTTTTGCCTGTGGGTATGAGGGGAAAGGGGCTATAGCTGGCATGTTGTTATACATTACTTACACTGCTTGGGCTTGCTCCTAAGACCTGTGGCTGTGACCAGTGATTTGAGAAACTGCAAAGGCTGTTTGTTACATAGTGACCTGTTAATTCTCCTCTAGCTGCTGAAGCTGCACTTTGCCATCATGGAGTGCAAGCCTAACCAAGGGATTTATCCCCCCTGTGTCAGCAGATCTGTGTTATTAAATTAATGCAGCACTCTGGATGCTGTTAGGTGTTTTAGAGCACAGAGTTAGATGCAGAGGATGAGAAGAAAACAATAGAAATGAAGGGTGCAGGGGGAGCAGATATCTGGTCTGAGGCATCACTCTTTCACATCCTACACAAAATGCTGCATCTGTGTGCTGGTAGCAAAGCCAATCAATTGGATAAAGTCTGTTGCTAAAGCCTTCCTCTCTTTTTTTCTCTGGAGCTGCAACCCTTGCATATTCCTGCACAGATGAGCTGGTTTGCAGAGATCTACCAGGAGAAGGGAGGGAAGGGAGCCTTCCCCACCCGGGGTAGCTGTTCTCAGACCTTCCTCAGCTACAAACCACTCCTGCACAGAGCACATAACATTTTCCTCCCCTTTTAAGGGCTGTGTAAGGGAGCTGCTCCCAGCCAGGCTGCCAGTAGGCAACGTCTGCCAAATACTGCTTAGACAAGAAGTCAGTGCCCAGTTCTACAGCGACACTGCATTGAAGCCACAGAATAGAAATAGTTTGGTCCACCAGTGGAAGCCTAAATTATCTAAGTGATACATATCTGAGCTTGGTATGTGCTGAGCAGTTGTGCTAAAACCTTTCTCGGAAGTGAGTCAACAGTACAAATTTTCCTCAAACATGGCAATGCACACTTTAATCTGTTGTGATTTACAACCTTATTTTAGTTTTCTTTAAATGCTCTGTGAAAATTTAGCCATGCCTTTCTTCACTAAGAAGAAATGCGCTTTCTTCACTTTCTTCACTACTGACATTGCTAATATGTGCTGGCCACCTCAGTATGAAAATCAGTAATTAGAGTTCCTGGCAGCCTAGAAAATCCCGAGTTACTCAGCTAAGTGTTCACAAAGATGGCAGCTTAAAGTCCTGACTTTGACAGGTGCTGAACACATGCATTTTCCACTGCCTTTAATTAAAGCACCAGTTATATTCACACACTTGAAAAATCACACTTTACATAAGTTGCTCTTTTTCCACACTGTCTGCAATACCAAGAATTGAAATCAGTAAGCCCTAGAATTGAGAGCACAAAGACGACCTCCCCCTCCTGCAAACAGAACACATTTTCTTTTTGCTCAGAACAACTTTTTTGTTGCTTTTTTTAAATGCGTATCGCAATGAGTCACACACTTTCTAGCCTTTTGTACTAAATCTATGTAAGAAAATGCTCAGACTTAAATGGAAAAATAACTTGTTTGCTTTGGTCCAGTATAGGTAGTGGTTGCTCTAGGAAAAACATAGAGAAAAGTCAGGTCTCCAACCCTAGAAGGTGTTTGTCCTGCGACTAAAGAAAGAGGGCATTCAAACACAGGGAATTTTATTATGAAGAGCCAATACCATCTAGCTTCCTTTCAATTTTATTGCTACTCCTAATGTTATTTTCCCCACTTTGAAGAGAAGGTGCATCTTGATTTAGATTGGTTTTAAATCTTGCAAATACAGGGAAGTAATTCCTCAGCATGCATCCAATTTAGCACTTGAAGAGAAATATGATTTACTTTTGTTTGAGAGGCTTACACAGTTGTGTGATGCTGCATCACTTTGCTATCATTTTGTCTTCCTTTAGCAATAAAAGATAACTTCAGAAGGGTTATGTGGAACACTTCAAGCTCCAAAGCCTTGCACACATAAATGAAGAAGGAGAGATACAACACACAGTTCACTCCTCAAAGACAGGAAAAATGGTAAAATTTGTTATTCCTGGTCTGGGCTTTTTGGTAAGGTGACTATCAAAGTCATCCTTGCACAGTAGGTAGATGGAGGTGTGTACAAAAATATGTGGTCACTTTCTGGTTTTGAAAAATAATGCTAGCATTTGTGTGTTTCAAGTTTTGTAACAGTTCCTGAATAATTTCTGCAATGATCAAACTCTCTCTATTAGCCCTTTGAGAAGATCTTAAACAAAAAATAAGAAGTAAAAAATATTGAAAAATATTTTTAAAAGTACATGCAACTCTAACCCAAAACACTAAAAAATATTTTTGGCATCCATAATGCTGCAAAACCAACATACTAAGTAGGATAGCCTTGAATTCACAGGCTGGGTGTACTAGGGGACACAGGACTGAGGTACATGATTATGCTGGGATTGAAAGCATGGGAAATACAGCTAGCTGCAGAGTGCCAATTTATTTTCTGCTGCATATTCTGTGCTTGGCTAGCAGCAAGCACATTCATTATTTCCAAAAGCAAATTTGGGATAGTGTTTATGGTTTGTTTTTCCATGGCGTGTCCAGTATAAACTATAATGAATCCCTTGGCGTATTTCAGGTAAGCCACCAACCACCATTTTCCAACTGGGCATGGACTGAATGTGTAACATCTGTGAAAGGTTTAATTTCCCATTACCTGTGCACTGAACTGCAGAATTCTGTCAGCCAGCACTCATCCAGCAAGCCAGAATGAGAATTACTGCTTGCTTTCACAAGGCAGGGATTTGGGATCCCTGAGGCCAAGTTTCCACACTGCAGGTACGCAAAACTGATGTGCTCAGACCCCAGATGAAGTCTGTGAAGGACCTGAGCACAGTTACAGCCACAGAGACACGTGGGAAGGAGGGTGTGCAGCTCTCTGGCCTCGCTTAGGAACTCTTAAGAAAGAGTTCAATTGAATTGAGATGGTTTTTTCCTTGTAAGAACTTACCTTCTTGTTTCTCTCCAACCTTTACCAGCTCAGACTCTTGGCTGGGCTCACTGATGCCGTAGACGTTAGCAGCTCGCACGCGAAATTTGTACTCCCGGTCGGCCTGCAGGTCCTGCACGTTGAAGGAGGTGCTGCGGCAGGTGGTGAGGTCTGTCCATTTGTTGTCCACCGAGTTCCAGATCTCCACGGTGTAGGACTGCACGGCGCTGCCACCGTCGTAGGAGGAGCCGTACCACGAGAGCGTGAGGGAGGAGCTCCGTATGTCTGACGCACAAGGAGTTCCGGCAGGTGGGTCTGGTTTATCTGCAAAAACACACGCAACGCGCACCGTGAGGATCAGAGACAGAACTTCCAGCAGGGTGTTCCTGGCCTTTCTCTTTCCATTCCATTGCTCTGCTTCACAGCTATCATTATAGAAACTGTGGAGACTAAAACCAGTCCCAGCTATGCCTGCCATCTCCCACAATGGTGTAAACCACTCCTTGGTGTTCTTCCTTAGAGGAACACCCCTGTAGCAGTCCCATCGCTGTGATGTGCTTCCTTCAGCTCCCTTCATCTGCTTCCACACTTCAGGGCCACTGCTCACCTTTCACAGCCTCAGAAAGTGCCACTCATCCAAATACATCTGGCTAGCAGAAATACTAGAACCAGTTTGCTGGCATGGAAACAAGGCCTTGAAGGGTGATAGGTTTATCTGCCAACAGTTTAGTGAACAAATTCATCTATGTGCAGTTTTTGGAAGTCTCGTGCACTTTTCAGTAAGAAGGAGCTCAATTTAAAATATGTAATTTAAATAGTGAGATTTTAAAAATCTCATCTGCATTTTGGAAATTGTTGAGGAAGCAGAAGAGAGAAACTTCTGTATTTCCTCAGTTAGAGGATTGCTGCTGAAGTCCTTATTTAGATGAGTAGAACCAGTATCACCAGAACCTGGTGTGCAGATGTGCAGCCAACTATGCAAACACCTGAGAAAATTCAACAGCCTTGCAGTTATATGACTTTTTCAAGATTTAGTCTAATGATTAATTATTGAAATTTATGTTCTTCTAAGACAGCAAAATGATTACTTTTAAAATAAATTGCTAGAAAATAACTGTGGAATTTAAGCACTTCAAAAGACTTTTAAGGGAATAAATAGCTTCTCTGGAAATAATCCTCTCAGAAATAATCTAGCAAAACCTACAAAATAATGATGATGGTGATGTGGATGAACTAGTGGCCAAAGGTTGAAAGAGAAATCAAAGGATGGGATAAATGAGAGAAGAGGAAAACAAAAAAGATAGACAGTGTGAGATGCTACAAACAGTGGTTACACTGAACAAGGACTGATAAAATCCCGTCCCATTTTCCTTTTTCAAGCTGCTAAGGGATATTATCACTTTCTCTGTAGGAAAGGCAGAGCTGACAAAGCAGCCAAAAAATACTGCCACTTTCTCAGCAATAAAAACATCCAAATGCTGAGAGAAGCTGTTGTAGACTTTGATCAAAGCCTCACTGTGACAGACTATATCCCTCTATACTCAAATTATCATTCCTAGGAAAATTACTGAGCTGACAGAAATAGCCACAATTTGTCAGAAACATGCCTTTGGTTCTTGGACAGAGGAACCTCTCCTCTGACTCCTGTGGTTTAACTCATAGAGAGGGAAATTAGGACAGTCTAATCTGATGAAGATAATTAAGTATCAGTTCACTGTTTGGAAGAGTGCAAGTTTCATTGCCCAGTGACTTCCCTGAAAAAAAATTTTAATTCAGTTGTGATGAAAAATACATCTCCCTCCACAACTTAAACATATTAGAAGACATATAAATAGAAATTTTCAAGTATGAGGGAAAAGACTGAGAGGGAGAAAGGGAGGTGGACACCAAGTATGCCACTGCATTCAGTATGAGAACCCCCAGGTGGAAGAAGAAGTGACTGCCAGAATCAAGATTATGTTTGCTCATTTTGGCAATACTAAAAACACCATTCCACTAGGAGTCATCATTATAACGCACATCTCTTGTTGAACACATGTCAGAGACCAGATGTCCTTAACCTGTGGGACAGGGTATTGTCCTGCTTAGTGGTCACATTTTACTCACCTCCTTTTCTAGCAGAATGGAAGGGGCTATTAGCAAGCATGAATTCATAGAGTAGATAAATAATGAACTGAATCACAGAGAACTTACATGATTTGTCTAAGATTAGAAAGAGAGATTGTAGCAAAGATGAGAACTGAATCTTGATCTCCTGGTGCCCAAACAGCAGCACCCCTCTTCCCTGTGCTGGTCCTGTCTCAGCCTCCCTGGAGCTGCAAGAAGTGAGTATTCAGTGCCCACACCATCTGCAGTATCAGCACATTTGTACCATACCCATAGCAGCCATCAGAGAGCTGCTGGCATGGCACACATGGATTTTATGGTTTTAGTCAGACACTGGGAACAGCTTCTTCTTTTCACTACAACTTGTTATCCATGCAGACTTTGCTGGGAATGATTTTCTGTCCTTCTCAAAATCTTTACAGGAGTGGAATATTCAGCCCTGTGTCTTGTTTTCCTCCTATGTAACCATCACTGCACCATCTCAAAACGCAGATAGAACTTGAGTAAGTAACAGCTGATTTATTCTAAATCCGAACAGAGCAGAGCAGTTGCAGATAGCAGGAGAAAAATACTTTGAAGGAAAAGCCAAGCCAGTAGTCCATCACCTTACAGTGTTATCTGCTGAAGTTTGTCAAAGCAGTGCAGATTCTCTGACATCTGCTATGCACACAGCCAAACCTGGATGTATATGATGCTTTAAAAATAAAGTGTTAGGTTGCTTTACTGCTGTGCACTGAATTGATGTGGAGGAAGTGTGCCTATGTTTCAGTATTTGCAGAGCACAGTAGCCTGCTTCCTGTGCAGGACATGAAAATACACTCTCTCATTGCTGATTTTCAACATACTTCTGTTTCCAAATGAAACTCTGGGGATGATTTATCAGTTTCCTAGGCTTCAGTTCCCTCAGTAAGCTCTCTTTCCATGACTCACCTAGACAACTGGAGTCCCTCTGGCCTGCATGGTTTACAGAAGCAAGGCTTAGGTATGTGAGCACTGCAGAGAAAACATTCATGGCCAAGGGGATAGCAGTGGCAAAGGAAATGCCACATGGCTTTAGACTACCATTTGCTAGCCTTAGGAACATTTCTATATTCCTAAGGCATTTTTCCCCATAGGCAGAGATGAAAACCTGCAACCTTGGCTGGACTTTACTGAGCCAGAAAGATGCACGTTTCTGTTTGAAGTCTATCGTGTGCTGCTGCTTGCAGATCTGTTCAGTGTATAAATACTGCAGTAGCTGCTATGGGAGATCCTAAACAGGAACGAAAGCCTAATCTTTGCTCTTTTTTAGTATGACAGATGTATATGTACCATTTTAACATGCTTTAAAATGACTTGCTATCAGACTGGATGGTATTCTAAAGCTCTGCACATTCAGAGAATCTGCAGATGGTCTCTCCATGTGTCTATTTTGTTTCTCAATAGTTTATTCTATGGGGATTTTAAAGGTTACCCTGTATTCATCTGTCTGTATTGAAAGCTAGAATATTTTGCCAAACTACATTTCCTCCTGGAATATGAAATTTCTATCAGCACAATTAACTGCTTCCAATAAAAACATCCCATGAGTTGAGGAGGGGTGTGGAAGACAAGCACAGTTCTTTATTTTGTCCTTCTGTTTTAGTGTTTACTATACCATTCATGTCCCTGAGCTGCCTGTCTCCAATATTCTGCTCCGTGTCATGTGCAGTTTTTGATGCACAATCATATTTCATACTTAGGCTTATATTATGAGGGCCTTACATTGGCTTTAATGGACCACAAGTTTGTTCTTCTTCTTCTGGAACAATCCACAGCTACAATACAATACGTGAACTAGAACAAAGGCAGATCATCCAAAAATGTACTTGTGCACATTTCTATAGGAGAAGGAACTAATTGATAATATTGAGCTCTAACTTCAATTTCACTGTTACATGCACCAAAAGAACGCCACCATAAGGTACCTTAACCATATGAAGCTAGGGGTACTCCAGCCTTGGCTACCTTACAGCACATACATAACCCCTAAATCAAGACTTTGATGTTCTAGATGATCATGGTCAGACTAGCTGTATCCACACAGTCCTGTTGAACCTGTTCAGAATCCTACAAATGCCAATGCCTTTGCACATAAATCTCTCTAGAAATATGAGTAGGGTTGCCCCAAGCTGGCTTCCAAGGCCTTGTGGGAGGCAAGGGAGCAGATAATTTGGCCTCAAACCTGGCTCAGGGACTGTGCACAGCAGCACAGAGGCTGCATTGAGTTGCTGACACCAGCAGCACAGCGGAAGCAGCAGGAGTGACTCCTGTGTGCTGTGAGCCATAAGGGAAGCAGAGAGGAGTAAGAGGAGACTGGAGGTGATGTGGAGGAAAGCTCTACTGCTTTTTAGTCCTTTGTGCTCCAGCAAACCAGGCACAGATTAAAATTCCCTGCTTCTCAACAAAGGGAGGTGTAAATTACCACTACCCCAAAAGCAATGAGGTCAGATTTCAGTTTATTCTTTGTGGCATGTATTCCTTTGGGCAAATGATAATGTCATGAGCTGGCCTCACATGAAATGTTTAAGTCACTTTTAAGACCATACCAGCACTGAAACACACACTTGTTATTTACTCTCAAACTGAATTCAGCTGCACTCCTTCCTCAGATAAATTCTGAGAAATATTTTGGTAAACAGGTTTTGATATACAGCCTGAAGTAAACTTTAATTAATTTGTATTTGTGCAGTCTGAGAAGCATAAAACATACGCATGCTCAGCCTTTAAATCATCGCTGTTTACCAGACAAATTTGACTTGATGTGATTGCCTTTTTTTTCTGCGGTGTATTGGTTACAGCATGTTGCTAATAACACCACGGTTGTGGGTTCAATCCCTGTACAGGCCATTCACTCAAGGGTTGGCCTCAATGATCCTTGTGGATCCCTTCCAACTCAGAATATTCCGTGTTTCTGTGAAAATTCCTTCGCATAAGCAAAGGGACTTTTTCTGTAGTGGAGGCAAATCCACAGCTCATGCAGGACACCCACGTGACATGAGACTGTGCTATCTAGACCTCACTGCCTTCTCCACATGGCTCAGTTTACAGAGCCCTCAGAACACGAGAACCATTCCAAGAGACCAAAAAAGGCAGCAATCTCCTTATCTGAGTGCAGGGAAATGGAAATTGTTCTGCTACTTGCTGTGAGGGTCAGGCTGAGCCAAGGCAAGGCAACAGAGTTTGCTGTGCATTAAGAGCTTGCACAGTCCTGGCTCTTAAGCAGAGATATTGTTCCAGCAGAAAGTCTCTAAAAACTGAGAACAGTATAACCATAGGCTCCAAAAAGTCTTTTTTTCCCCTTTCTTTTATGAACAGAGACAGCACTGAAGCAATGTCTCTGAAGTAGTTTTCTTTATCTGTTCTCAAAATTGGTTTGTTTTCTTTCTAAATCCAGTTATCATATTACTGTATAATACTATTATTAGCTATTGTGATATTTGTCTGCCAGATAAAGAACAGACAGAAAGCAACAATTTAATTCCATTCCACAAGCTGTTTAGCCAGGGAAGGTATTTAATATGCTGCAAAAGCCAGTTGAACACTGTCCATGCCGACAGGACTGGCAAAGCTTTCATCTGAAATCCATCAGCAGGAGAAAAGCGAAACCATAAAAGGTCATAACTGAACTCGGCACTATTGCTGACAGAGCTCGGGGTCATGGCAGACCTCGCTGCTGTGCTTGGAAAACTATGCCCTGCAGCTCTTTTTCCAAGGGAGAGCAGTGCTACAAGTAGAGATATTACCCCTTAACTCCTGTAACTAATGTACACCCTGTACATTAGTGTACCACAGGTTTAGGATAAAGTTAAATTAAAAAATGCCTGCATTTTCCTGCAAAACAACTCAAGAGAAACTGAAATGAACACGAGTTTTCTCCTAAAAAACAGCAGAGGCAAGGACCCCATGGTAAAGATTTGTTAGTCCAGACTTTGAAATTTACCCCTGTAAAATACAGTGCAGAATACTCTCACCACATTGCTCCTCCTGATGACTGTGACATAAAAGTTATTTAAAAACTGCCCTTTTGAGACCTGTGGATAAAGTAGCTCACAAATACTGGTGGCCCAGAGCATTGCTTTGTGCTGTTGGGGTAACTGAGGCATGGAAGTGTAAAATGACCTTGCCCAAGGACACACAGGAGAATGGAGCTGGGAACGAAACCAGAGCTCACCACTCCCACGCAAATGCCCTCAGCACAAGAACATCTCCTTCTGCCACAGGCCTAATGGAACAAACAAATATATAATGCATTCTCAGGAGCCTTTTTCTAAACCATCTGCTCCTGAGCCTGAATCAACAAGCTGTTCAGATTACTCATGTGCTGCACGTTAGGTATCTGCTTTGATAACTGATTGAATTAGAGCTCCCAAACCTGCCCACTGAAAGGCAGAATACATTTTGGGAGTTTCCCTAGTAGGACTATCAGTGGAGTAGTCTCCACTGGAGTGAGTTTGGGTCTTAAGGAACCCCATGTTTGCTTGCAGGAGTTGTGATTAATCATTTTTGAGTAACTAGGTAAAATATAGGAATTTTGTTGCAATTGTCAATATATTTATTTTCTTCCTCAAAAACAAGCTGAAGGTAGGCATCAGCAAAAAGCAACTGTGCACAGAGTTTTACTGAAATTTCTCCTAACAGAAATGACATTGAAGCTACATGGCCATTCAAGGGATAACCTGGATTAGTGTGCCAGCACTTATGCATAGATGAACTGATGCATAAGCTGGTTTTCCTCTACACATTTTTGTCTTTCTGTGAAAATTTAGTTTTGGTACAGCTGCAGAGCCACTATGCATTAGTGGGAAGCTGACACTGGAGGTTACTATACTCTTGAACTACAACAGCAGCAACATAAGACATCTCTTCCTTAACCACCAGTGTAGTTGCCCTTTAACCGTAAAACCAGTGACAAAAATACTCCAGCAATCCAGAGGAATTTGAAAGGTTGAAGGTTACAGAGCGAGTCCACCCACATATTCTTAGGAAATTCACTGCATTCTTGACCTGACTGTAAACAGGGAATCACATGGATACTGCAAGATATAATCTGATTCTTTTCAAAAAAAGAACTTCAAAATCATTCATATTTGCACTTCTGAGCTGCAATATTCAGTGTCAAAGTGTCTATGGGTGTCTCGCTTCACTGTCTGCTTCCCAGATGTCTGCACTTAACTTTTCCAGAGAGGGAGCACAGAACCCTGACCACTGGGTCCTCTGTGTCTGAGTGGTGAGTACTGTGCCAGATTTCTCAGGATCTCCCACAATGCATTCACAGTGCTGAAAGGGTCACTGTGCACTGCTGGTTTTGCTACCACGTTTCCTTGTAACAGAATTTCGGGGGAGAAAACAAATGCTAATATAGCTTGCATATATGTGACTTGTGTAACCAGAACCAAGCCCTTCATAGCAGCAATTAATAATCCTACCATTACATTCAATGACTGTTGGAGTTAGTGATGATCAGACCTTGCTCTCAAGTAAACTTGTATTTTCTCATTTGTGCTTGGAAAGACTGTGCTTACACAGATTGTGCTAAAGGCATAGAAGTAACACCTTCCTCACAGAAAGTAATTTTCCCATCCCAAGTCAAGTATGGAATAGAGCAGAGGAGCAGGCATTAGTGAATTCATGGTATACTACTTGCATGCCTGTGTGCAACTTTCTTATAGATATATGTGTGTGTCCTTGAGTACTTGGTTTATCACTTTCCAACAGCAGAGAATGCTGGAAAACACAGTACATTAATCAATGCTGAGAGTGATAAAAACACCATAACTTTTAACTTTAGGCCTCTCAGGGTCTAATGACATTGCTCTTATTCTTTTGCATATATCTACCACAGAGCTTACTTATCACCATGATACTTACATATGTGTGTGCACAATACATACACATATATAGATATACGTATATACACACAAAATACCACAGTAAAAATCCCAAAGGATTTATAAAAGATAAATAAGGTTGGTCAAAATCAGCCTCCAGTTAGGTAGTGTGTTTCTAGTTGTGTCTTTAAAAAAGTAAAAGACAGCACTAATATCCAAATATTCACTAAACACTGATCATCAAAAAGCCCCTGAATAGTAGGCATGGAAACATGAAGCAATAAGCCCTAAAGCATGTGGCAAGTTTGTGACATAGCTGCAGAACAGATTATTTCTCTAGTGCCAGATACCCTTGTTGAATTCTGTGTTATTCTTTGGACTCTGTCATAGTACCCAGCTTTAGCCAGTAGGAAAACCAAGTTTCTTTTTCGTAGGTGGTTAAAGACCCGGGGCTATCACACAGCTAAAATGTTCAGAATCATAATTTTGATAAATATATTAAATACACCCAATAAATGGCACGAAAGGAATGAATATTCCTTGCTGTCATTGTAAACTGAGGGCTCTACCTTGCCTAAATCAGTCATATTTTACACTAAGCTCATTGTTGGCTCATTTAACAGCTTTGGCAACACAAGTCCACCTCCATCTGACACACTGTCTGCTATAAATCATTAGCTCAATCTCACATCAGGCTGTTTTGATTTTGGAGCAGAAACATGTTACAAAATGTCCCTAGAGAGATCAATCAGCTAAGGAAATTGCTTATTTAAGAGAGCTGATCATAACAATAGAGAAGACCTCAACATGGACGTTTTGGGACCAGTCAACCCTTTAAAAGAAGATACTGCTTAACTTGGATGTCTCACAGACTTGCAGATCTCCCAATATTATTAGTGCTTGTACAAAGTTACACAATGAATCACAAGGCTCAGTCCTTGTGGCTGAGTGCTGTGTGCTCAGCACCACACCATTATTTAAAAAGTTTCCTCTAACTTGTTTATGTAGCTGTGCATTTGCTGTGTGGACTGCACACAGCTCACACTGGAGGCTGAATGTGATGGACATTTTGTTCATTGATATTCATTAAAGGAAATAAAACCCCTTAGAATGAAGTTGGGCTTCTCTCAAGAGCATCCTTTGCCATGGCCCAAACTGCATCAAATCATAAATTAGTTAAATACTTTAGGTGTCAGAACCCTTGCACAGTTCAATTAAGATTGTAGTTGAGGCTTGAGTCTGACAATTAAATTTAAGACTTTGGGAGCTAAATTCAAAGGAATGCAAGGTATTTTTGTTTCCCTAAATGTCATTATTAAAAATAATTTTGACAAATTGTACTCAGATTTTGCAATCTAGGACTCAGAGTTTAAATCATAGCAGGATCATTTCTGATTTGAATCCCGGCAGATAAACTCAATCCTTTATCCTCTGATTGGATGTTAAGTCAATAATGTTATTTTTTTGTGAAGAAAGGTCTTTGACAACTGCAAGTATAAAACCAAGATCCAGGATGGTCTTAAATATCCTCAGGAAGGTCTTTAGACCTTCTGTTCAAAGCAGGATCAGCTATAAGGTCAGACCAGATTGTTCAGATGCTTATCCAGTGTAAACTTGAATACCTCCAGGGATGGAGACTGCAAAACTTTGCTGGGCAACCTGCTCCTTGACATGTGTTACAGTCTGAATTTAACTTCAGAAATGTTTATTGGAGTCTTTCACATAAGAAACTTGCCCATCAGCATGAAGACTTTGAAACCTACATGGTTGTAAGAGGTAATAATAAATTAAAAGAGGTAATAATTATTAATATTAAAGAG
>VXBC01002554.1:649388-808731 GCA_013399945.1 Ploceus nigricollis | reverse complement strand
GGTAATAATAATAATAAAATAAATACATCTTTATTTCCATATTTATTTCATTTGATATTTTAACAAATGTCTTTGATTTGCTAGAATTCAGAAGAGCCAAGCCTGTTAGCTAGCCCTTTGAGAAATGCAGCTCTGGGTCTGCTCAGACACGCTCCTCCAGGAAGCAAATGTTCTGTATTTGTAGTTTCAACACATTCAAGGCTCAGTTGTGCAGTGTGGTCAGGCAGCAGTGTTTTGAGCACACAACACACACACAGGGATGTGCCTTTTCTCAGTGAACTTACAGGGAGGCGGCTCACAGAGAATTCAGAGCCTTATTATAAAGGGCTGAGGCAAACAGAGCTGATCTCTAGCACCAGGACTTTCTCCACCAATGCTTGTTATGAAAGTGGGGTCAGGGCAGGGAGAGCAAGTTTCTTCCTAGTACTTGGGATGGAGCAGAGAGAATGGACAGGCAGACTCAGAAGTCCCAGGTTTTGCATATTCAGAGAAACATAGCTTCCCTATTTTGACTGACAGGCTTTAGAGAAAAGTACCTTCTAGCTTCAGTGAACATTTGACACCTTTAAAGGTGCAAACAGTGTGAAGGATTTTACCTCATAGTGAGATTCTAACCCCCTTCCTAGAAGGAAGACATTTTTGTTCCCTTTTCCCACATTTTTGAGTGCCCAGATGGCAGAATCTGGCCTTAAAATGCATGTGCAGCAAGCTAGGAGGCCTTGTCATGCCTTCAGCAGTGCTGACATCAGCAAGATGTCTCACTGAAGAGCTTGGCAATTTTACAAGATGGAATTTATTCTTTTTAGTTGGAAACAGAGAGCTTGTCATCAGCCAAAACACATGGCAAACTCCTGCACATTGTAAAGATTCTTCACCCAACTGTCCCAAAAGCATCTCTGGGAATCCCACGGTTCNTTGAATACCTCCAGGGATGGAGACTGCAAAACTTTGCTGGGCAACCTGCTCCTTGACATGTGTTACAGTCTGAATTTAACTTCAGAAATGTTTATTGGAGTCTTTCACATAAGAAACTTGCCCATCAGCATGAAGACTTTGAAACCTACATGGTTGTAAGAGGTAATAATAAATTAAANCTGACAGGCTTTAGAGAAAAGTACCTTCTAGCTTCAGTGAACATTTGACACCTTTAAAGGTGCAAACAGTGTGAAGGATTTTACCTCATAGTGAGATTCTAACCCCCTTCCTAGAAGGAAGACATTTTTGTTCCCTTTTCCCACATTTTTGAGTGCCCAGATGGCAGAATCTGGCCTTAAAATGCATGTGCAGCAAGCTAGGAGGCCTTGTCATGCCTTCAGCAGTGCTGACATCAGCAAGATGTCTCACTGAAGAGCTTGGCAATTTTACAAGATGGAATTTATTCTTTTTAGTTGGAAACAGAGAGCTTGTCATCAGCCAAAACACATGGCAAACTCCTGCACATTGTAAAGATTCTTCACCCAACTGTCCCAAAAGCATCTCTGGGAATCCCATGGTTCTCTGGCACATTTCTTAGGGAAGAGCAAAGCAGAAGTCTGAGATGTAGCTTTATAAGGTTATAGAATTCAAGGACTTTCAAACCAATTAACGCCAAAGGATATAAACCAGTGACTTATATAATAATGAGTCAAGGCTCACACAGGAACAAGATAATAGGAATTGTTGGCCTTGTGCAGCTAAAAAAAAATCCATCTTGCCCAATAACCTGCTACAATTAGCTGCCTGCAGCAGTTGCCTAGGAAAGAGTGAAAAGGAGGGAAATATAAAGAGCAATTAATCTCCTGCCATCCTTCCAGCTGCTAATCAGCTGTGTTGGGGTTTTGCAGCCAAAACCTATACCCACACCAATGTTTATGTTTATTCAAGGAGCAATGGTGTTCATTTTTAACCTAGCTGTACTTCTGACCTGTACAACCCACTGTTGGAAGGGGTAGTACAATTTATCTATGCATCATGGGAGAAATACTGATTCTATTTTCTTCTGTTCTTCAATTCTCTGGCATGTTGCTGGAATCCACTTGATATTTATACTCATTCATCCAGTTATCTTTTAACTGCAATTAAAGCCACAGACTGGATGAAAGGAATTAATTTAAATAATCAGGAAGCCTCTATTGACAATATGTAGAGCACATGCAATTGAGTCACATTCAGTCTGCTTCAGTGGATATTGTACCTGAAAGTGTGATTGTACTCATTAAACCTCGTACGGTATTCACTGGATTGCTGGAATGAATCTCCAGTCCAACTTGGGTTATTCTGCCATTGGTTTCATTGAGTCAGACATTCATCTTTGGCCTTAGACCCACATTTCTTGCCTTGCTCACACCCCTGTGGCTGTCAGGGCACCACCTCATGTGATAACCCCTCTGCAGGCCACAGGTGACAGAGCCCAGAAACAAACCCACCCCACAGACTAACGTTTTAGCCAAATCACATCTTGGCTTGTAGAACTTCCCTGGATTTCCCTGAAGCTCTTTGCTGTGCACCCACACCAAGGTGGGTTCAATTAGCCCTTTCAGAGGCAGATGTCACAGATCTAGATTTTGGCTGATCCTCACTAGGCTGCAGTTTTATCTGCAAATAAACTGCAGTTGTCTGCCAGTCTGCATGTCTGTGCAGCTGTCCAGAGTCTGCCACAACAAACCTGATGGCCTGGGAGTGTCACCTGACAAGGCTGTTTGAAGCTTTAAGATACCTGTGTAAAAGCGCCCAGATGAGGGGTTCCATACTCAAAACAGACTGTCTTTATTCACTGCTTTCTGCCCCTGTGGAACAATGGACCATGGTAGGAATTTGAAATGGAGACATGAGCTGTTTTTATCTTGTGGGGGGATTTCTTTTTAAGCATGAGCTCTTATCTATTTTATACCTTCATCACCATGGAATTAAGAATTTTTTCAAATAAACACAGTATAGTCACACTGATCTTACTTATAGTCCTTATTACAATGTCACTGTCCATTTTTTGAAATACTAGCTCTTATTTGAGTCTTTTTAATTTAACTGATTATTTTATTTAACCTGTTGCATATCATTATATAAAATGCAAATGTAGACTAATGTCTGAAGAATAAGTATATAAATAAAATATTAATTTGGACTTACCAACGACTGTAAGGTTGACTTGTGCTTGTCTGCTGCCAAGTTTGTTCTCTACAACTAGGGTGTAACATCCACAGTGTTCCTGCTTTGTTGATGATATTGTTAGCTTGCTGCTGTTTTCAGCATTCTCAATTTTAATATATTCATTTTCTTGAATCTGCCAAATTAAAAGAAAAAATTATGTGATAGATTTCTTTGTATCTGAAAGAGCTCAAAGCACAATACAATGTTACTATATTGAGTGTTATCTGCAGATAACTCTATTACAGAAGTGAGTATGTCCAGCTGGTAAACTGTGTAATCAACACAAATCATCTAGAAATGCAGTGGAACATTATAATGGCTCCAGTCCTGCAAAGCCCACAGGGAGCACTGGTGTTGCTGGAACCCCACTAAGGAACAGGAGTGTCACTTTTTAACTTCTCTTTGACTTTGAAAATGCAAACTGTGCCATTGTCAAAAGAACAAAGTTTGGTCTCACATGTCTTAGAGAAACCACACTGGACAAGGGTTTAGCCTTAGCTCATTTGCCATTCCCCTCAGAGGCCCAATGTGCAGACCATCCATAGCTGGGACTTCTGCCCTCTTGTTTTAACCAGGCTTATTCTGTACTTCCACACAAACCAGGGTAGCACTTGGGTTTGAACAATTGAAGACAATGTTGTATGAAATGGAGATACAACATTACAGCTGTAGAGAGAGACATTCAAAGAGCATATTGAGCTTTCCCACAGCATTTGAATTTTCTGGAGAAGCAAAAATCCAAATCTCTGCTGAATACCATAGGCATATTATAAACTAGTTTTTAATTGAAACAGAGCTATCATAGCATAAATGGCCAAGGTGACTTAGATTTCAATCAGCATTAGCTTGAGACATGGCAGTTCTTTAAAAACCTCATAATGCTACACTGCAATTATAGAAGCTGTACACTGTGTTCTTGTGAAACAGACAACATAATGTCAATGCCCTTCTTCCTCCCACCACTTCCTTCTTAGATAAGTGACTCTTCCAAGCCATTCTCAGAATTTAATTAAATATGAAGGCTATTTAGTTTGCCTTATCTTGTCCCATATATTCAGAGAAGAAGAAATCAAAAGTTTAAGAACAGGACTTTCCCTGCTCTTTTCTCAACTGAGACAAAACACATGCACTGCTATCTGCCCCAAAGTAACTTTAGGAAGACTTTCCTACAATAACTCAAATAGAAAGTTAGCAAATGGGATTATGTAGGGTTAAACTCTACTGAAAGTTGTTGCACCCTGCCAACATACTTCTGAGATTCTGAACTGTCTTTTATGGTTTGCTTCATTAAAATTAGTCAAGGGGTGATAGTAGAACTAGATCTGCATTATTCAGAACTTGGGTTATTCGGATAGAGAGAAAGCCCTGAAGAGATGCAGAGGAATCCTTGAAAGGATGCAGAGACAGCCCTGAAAGGATGCTCAGTTGTCTGCACTGGTTGTGGGGAACATGGGTTGGATCTTTGGGATCCTGAAAGGAAGTCTCTGGTTGTAGTTAAGAAGCTCCAACAGCTGGCAGTGCTCAGTGATGGACTCAGCTGATGAAGAGGCTTTCCAAGGCTCTTTAGCTCAGCACAGTTCCAGAATCCCTCCACTACACTGCCATGGCATACAACAGTATGGGTCACAGATTCATGATATTCCCTTTCTACAGGCAAAAGATACTCTTTTGGAATATCCAAAAGAGATAGAGAGGCCACTGAGAGAGGCCACTGTGGCTCTCCTGCACCTGAGGGAATGTGAGGAAGAAACATGGAGAGGAAGCTGCAGCAAACAGCGGCAGGGCTGAAATCACAGCTCACCACTTGCTGGATCAGCTCAAATAACAACTACAAATAACTCCCAGTGCATTGTCAAAACACTTGGCTGGTTTTCACTGTTAGGACTGGGAATGGAACAGAGTTGAAATCAACCAGTTACAGAAAAGGAAGAAATCCAAGTGTAAAACAATATGTGGTGAAGTGTAAGTGAAAAATAAAGCAAAATTATGGTGCAGCACAGGACACAGTAAATGGCTCCCCTTTTAAAGTAATAAATGAGAGACTGCTGCCCTCACTTGTCCTCCTACAGTGTCTGGTAACCTTCCTGAACTTTTTTTTTCTTTTGTACCTCATTGACCAGAATCAATAATTTAAAAATTTTTGTCATTTTAATTTATGATTTTGCAATACTTCACTTTGTCTCATAGTGGATAACTAAAGAAGAAAATATAAAGATGGTAAAAATAGCATTTTACAAAGGAGAAAAATATTTTGCATCACAAGTTATGGATCTGATATGGACATTAGGAGCTGCTAATTACCACACATTAGCTGCTGTTATCACATAGGTTGTGCATATAAAAAAGGCCTTAAAATCTAGGTAAATAGGATTGTTGTATTCAACAATGAAGTCAGAATTCTGCACAAACCAGAAACTCAGTTTTGAGGGGTACATTTTACCTAAATGTTAAGACAGAGCTTAGCAAAATCAAACACTGAATGTCACTGAAGCTTCTGAGACCTATTTTTTGTGGACAGCAGTGGTTAACTCCAGTCTTCAAGCTAAAGAAATTTAAGGAAATATAAGAGTTCAGGAAAAAAACCCACCCCTTCCCCTAAAGTAAGAGGCTATTTGGAGTTAGCAAGGATGGATTCTGGAATACCCTTTGCCCTAACAAACTGTTTTGAATTCTTTCAATTAAATGCTGACATGTCTGGATTTAGAGTCTAAACTTCCTTCTAGGAGGAGATGTTTTTATTTGTGTTCTATAGAGTGCATAACAAGTTCAGAATGAAATAAACAGAACAGCAGCTACAGTAGATATTTATATTTGCTCTGTCCTAATGTGACACTTCATCTTCCAGTCTGAACTTGCATATTGGGTTATTTGCTTTAAAGTGATTTTAAATAGCTTTGTTAAAGCAACTCTCTTTAGACACTGCCCTTATGGACATGTGATATAGTTTAAAGACATTAATTCAAGTAGAAGGAACTTTAAACCTAGGGAGTGAGGGCACTGATGGCATGGATTTTTGTTGTGCCCTGTATGGTGACATTTGTGTTGCTAGACAACTCACTCAAGTTTTTTATATGGTATTTTGCCCCTCTGACATAACTTTAGACCCAGCATCAACAAAGAAGAGGTCATTTTCAAAGGAGAGAAATGTCCCTTGTGACAGATACTTTTCAGATACCTGTATCTTTCCCATCACTTATCCTTTAATTCATGGTCTAAGACTTTTCACAAAGAAGCTATCACTTGGAGGGGACAGGCAGCAAAGGGTCTAAACTGTAGCAAGAAAGATTTAGGTCTGGCATTAGGAAAAAAATTCTAAACCTATGGCTATATAAACACTGCAATAATTTGCTAATGGAGGTTGTGAAACCTCCATTATGTTTTCAGTAGAGGTGAGGAAAACATCTGCAGGAACAAGATGGACTTTGCCAGTTCCTCAGGAAGGGAGATGGAAAAATGGGAGATAATTTGTATTCCATTCCAGCTCTGCTTTTTCAATGATTGTTAAAAGAAACCAGAAAACAATTTACCTGCTTACGGAATTTCATCCAGGTGCAAGTTATGGGTGCTGTTCCGACCACCTTGGCAAACAATTCCACTGATTCACCTGCACGGACTTTTCTGTCTTCAGGGAACTGAGTGATCTGAGGAGGAGCAGCTGAAGGGAAAAAATAAAATGAATTAAATAACCTTTTAAATGACTCTAAGTTTTCTCAAAATTCAAAACACATCCATTTCTCAGCTCAACTGTTTCAGAGCAGCATTTGAAAACCAAATTAGCAGTTACTTGTTGTTTGCAATGAAAAAAATTCAGTGGATTTGTTAATTCTAGGGAAGTAAAGCAATAACAATTTACCCATCCAAAGTTTGCTCATGCAAGACCGAGGTACAGACATCCAAAAGACAAAAACATTGGCACCTACCACCAATTCCAAATATACAGTTTATGAAATTTTGTTCTGTGTTTTTCAGAAAATCTTCTTTTTCTTTTGAACTTTGTATTTTTGAAGAATGGCTCCAGCTACCTTCTTATCAATTTGGATGTGCTGAGGGGGTCTGCAAACCTGCTCCCTGATGTCATCAACAAAATTCAGAACATTTAAGACTCAAGATCTGCCTATGAGGATTCTGGCTTCAGTATCCAGATAAACATTATGTGGCACAGAAACATCATGAGAGACAAGGAAGGAAATGGATGTCTTTCTCCATCACAATAAATTTTGCCACGAGCAATGATGGATCTTTTTGTTTGTGTATCCCAGTGCTTCTTTTAAACCTTGCAGTCCCATTCATTTCCCTCTATTCATGAATCAGGCATTCCTCCTGTTCCCTCTCACTGCCTGAGTATCAATAGATGGCAGAACATCTCCTGCTAACAGTGCTCCTTCCTGGCTCTCAGCTGTGCTGCTGAGAGTCTCAGACCCCTGGTAGCTGCTAAGCACAGAGGCCAGGAATATCATAGGCTGGACAACTCCAGGGTGAAACCTATACTGTTGCTTATAAAAGCAGCATGATAAAAAATTTATTCTTGTGTGTGTGTATTGAAGGGGGCAGACTTGAGGACATATTGACAGAAATGGTAAGAGGTATTCCCTAATAATTACAATGACCTCAATGTCAAATGTAACATTCTTTACAAAGCACAGGGCTACTGGGCATGGAAAACGTGCTTTCTTTTCCTTTTCAAAGTAATTAAAACAAAGTGGGTTCCCCCCACTCTAGACTTGACCTTTTAAAAGTGTTTTTGTTTTGAAAATATCTGAAGGAAATTAGGCTGAGGTGTGTATCTGGCATAGAAAGCAGCTTGAACAGTTTAAAAGTCTGGTGAAGTTTTAAGACTCTGAAAAGAGGCTCCTATAGAGGAAATTTCCTTGTAACTTTAAATATAGATAGCTTTGCCTCAGAGACTGCAAACACACAAACAGGTTACCATAATGCCAGTAATGAGGAAAAGTAGAGTCTATCACCTTCTCTGTGGTAGCTAGAGAAATATTTCTTTCACAGAAAGCCAGGTTTTGTTGTGGATATATAAAAGGGCATAAGTTACACACTACTGACACTATGTAGGATCTTGCTATAGTCCATCTGAGAGTAACTTCTTTGGATGCCCATAATTCAATTTTTAGTACAGTGTAAACAAGTTTGACTTACCTACCATTTAATCACATATGCAAACAAACTTAGTGGGCAAACAGCTGCACTGGTAAATGTGGGTGACACATGCAACAAATTACCTGCTTTTGGAGGAGTCTTTGGAGCTGGTTTCTTCTTCACTGTTGCTTCACCTAGTTAAAAACAAACAAATAACAAACCATGTGAATTCAAAGGTGAGCTTTGCAAGGTACCACACGAACCACAAACATCCATAGCAATGCTTTGTTGGAACTTGAAAATACAATATGTTCTTCCAGCATATTAAACTAAGGAATTAAAAATACCTTTAAAAACTACTTTTATTATCCTGGATGATCCTCAGAATATTCACAGTTGAAGCTGAAACTTTTAAAAGAATCAAAGAAATTTTCTACACTTCTCCTACAATTTGTCATCATCCATTCCTTATATTAGTTTAACAGGTGAAAACACTGGGCCAAGACCCATCTCACAATGAATTTCTGCTCAGATTTCCAGCATAATCAATGAATGATCTCAGTTAAAAGTAGGGTAGTTAATACCACATGCTGCTTCTCATATCACTTGTGAGCTTGCAAAGAAACAGCAATATACCAAAAGTAAGTATTAGCACCACCCCTCTGCCTCATCCTCTTCCTTAACCAGGGACAACTTTTTGCTATATTCTCAAAAGTAAATGTCATAGCTACAAAAATATGCCTTAGAACTTGAAATCTGGATCCATACATTTTTGGAAGACAATGTTCTACAAATTGTGCAGGGTAAGTAGGAGAACAATAGAGAAGACATAGGTAGAAAATGACTATTAACTATTTTTCACAAAACAAGAACTAGAGGCCACCCAATTAAATTACCAGACAGCAGGTATAAGAAAAACACCAAGTTAAATATAACATCCATAATCTACCTTCACAAACAAGCAATGTTTTACAATACAGAAACACAAACAGGTTCAAAAGGACAAATTCATAGGAGTTATGTATAGCGGTGGCCATTAAATGCAACAGTCTGGATGCCTTCAAACCACTGGATTCCAGAAGTGAAGGAGTTCATTCCTTTTACAGCACTCTCTTTTTGCCTGCTATTCTAAGCATCCTGGTCAGAGAATGGCCTCTGCTGTGAAAGAACATTTCTTATTTTCTTATGCTCATCTAGGCAGCATGACTGAAGTAGCCTGGCTTTTAAGATGTTATTGCCTCCAACGGAAGCAGCATGTGCTAAGTGCTTTTGAGTATCTGGCAGACTACACAGAGGTGCCCAGTGACAGTCATAACAGATGCAAAGGTTTTGAATTTTTTGGTCAATTCTTTTCTTTATTTAGTTATTTCAAATTAGAAAGACACTGAGCAGCAAAATATCCCCCTGATTTCACCAAACCAATAAAAACAGTTTTTAGATTATAAGCCTTTTGGTTGCAGCAAACTACAAGCTGTGCATGATACCCTGGAACACATCATGTGATGCTCCATGAAACTCAGGAGCCATGAGGTGCAAAACCACTGTGGGAGTCTAATGCTATAGCTCCAACAACAGACAGATTGATTTTTAGAGTAACTGGAGATAGCAGGTGATGTGGTATAGGATGTGAAAAGACCAAACATCTTTAAAAATATCTAATGGCTTAGCTGTCAACAACAGTGTTCCTTCAGTTCATTCTGAAGAACTTTATGCAGTTAATACAGAAAAGTTTTTTCCACCTTCTTTCCATTTTTTAGTAATTTTCCCTAAAAGTATGCTTGGATTTTATATGCTCTGAATTTATTGATTTTGTAGCAACCAGAAACACAAAAATGGAGAGGTAGGATATTCTCACAGTACTTATGGCTGAGACAGAAAAGAATAGTTGGATATTTCCCAAAGAAGGGAAATATCCCTTTCTTTGACAACTGCCAGCCCAACAGAACTAGTTAAGGTTTTGATGAGTACTTGTGAGGTGTTTATCCCAGTATTACTGGACTACCAGGCTGTAAGCAAGGTATCTGTCCTGCCACATCTTCAGTGGGGACTTAATCCTCTTTAAACTGAGGCCTCCAAAGAGCACAACTACTCATTAAAGGGACACATTACTTTCTGGGGCACCAACAGAGTGACATGTACCCTGGCTACTGTGGTGACAGCAAATGTATTTCTTCATCCTCTTTCCTGCTTGAGCTGTACAAGCAAAGGCAGCGAGTGGTGTTTTCAGAGCAGCTTTCCTCTTTGTCATGGTGTGGTCACACCCTGAGCTGAAACTCTTGTTTCAGTTTGGAGCCATATTATGAGGATGAAACTATGTATACGATCAGGTGCCAGCTGGAAGGCCTGTAGAGTCTGGCCTCTCATCTGCTCTCAAACATCCCTATTAATGGAAATAACCAATTATACTCATTAGATGCATAACCCCATGTAAACTCACTCAGTTACATGGTTTAGAAACATGTAAACATTTTTGTTTGTGCGCGTGCTCTATTCAACATCAGATTCTCTGTTTTTCTCTAAACTGAAATGAAATAGCTCTTGTGTCTCTTCTCAGAGCTGCAATGGCTTTTAACAAAAGCTACAATGACAGGAATTTGATTGCTTCCACACTCCATTAAGCCTGATATGAACAAAGAGCAACAAGGATGAAGAAAAAAGCACCATTTGTCAAGTGCCATCTTGGGTTGCAGATACTGTTGCTATTTTTCAGAAAAAAAAAAGCAAATTCCTGAATCCAGTATGATTTTCACTCAAAGATCACCTCTTGGCTGACACTGTGTATTAGCTGCAGTACCTTAGCTAATAGGCAAGGTGCATGCATACTGGAACAGCTATGCTTAAGCCAGTTTAAAAGGCTCTCACCTCAGTGAAGATTTCCATGCAGCAAAGCAGAGAACATGAACTCATCACTTCATTCAGCTAGGGCACTGCTTTTTATATGTAAGTACAATTTTTTTTGGTTTAAATTTTAGTTTTTTCTCCACCAGGACATTATATTCACTTGACTGAGGATATAGAGACTGTCACTGGACTTCATCAAACCATGCAGATTGCCAAGGGTTGCTGGAAGGTCTGGCTGAATATCCTGTTTTGCAGACACAAATATCCCTGAGCAGAAGTGAAAGGCTGGGGCAGGGTGGAAGGGGATGAGTACAAGGACAGGTCTCTGGCTCTGTGTAGCTGGCTTCCTTGCCTAATAGTGTACACCCCACTGTTCTCAGATCTTCCTTAAAAATACCAGCTCATCTTATGCTTCTCTTTGAAATGCAACTTTTTTTTTTTTTCAAAGGCTGCTGGAGACAGTTAGTGAAAAAAAAATCTAATAAGATTACTCAAAGTTGACAAGGTCAAATGATTGTTTTCATTAAAATATTTGAGCCTCTTGGAAATGTTAGTTCAAGTCTGCTTCTCCTGCATTTTTTTTTTTCTTAAGGATGGTTTGTCTTTCTTTTGGTATTTACACTGAAATGGGCCAATGCTGAAAATCAGCCTGGAAGTAAAAGGACTAATATTTCCCCCTTAAATAATCTGCCTTCTAAAAACAACATAAACATTACAAGGCAGGTCTGCCTCTTACAGAGCTTGTTTTTGAGTGGGAGGACATAAAGCAAAAAGGGCAAAAACCCCATACAGGCTGGTTGCTGACAGACTTTTGGTTGTGCTCTTCCTTTCCCTGATGGTGCAGTCGTGAGAGCAGATATGCTCAGAAGCCTCCGTCTTTTTTGCTTCCCTTTTTTGGAATTTTACTAAAAATAGGAATAGCCCTCCTCTGAAAAGGCTCTCTGCACAACTTGCTTTCATAAAGCATGAAGGGAAAACTCTTAGGATCTGAAAAAAACATCAGTACTCAAGATAGTATTTCCAACCAATCCATAATTCCTACTGTCTTCCCTGAGGGACATGCCTAAAATTATGTGCATGTCTTCTGTAGTGATGGATTTCAGCACCTGGTAAACAAGTACAGTTAATACCTAACTCCATTAGCATAAGGAACAAGACCTATCCCTGATTCTGTCTGCTTGTGGAACAGCCTCATTTTATCTCAGGAGAGAAGAAGGTTTCATCACATACTCTCATACTACAGGCACATAAAAAACCATTTTCCCCTCATGCAAAACATGTCAAGATTTCATCTTGAACTAAATTGGGTTTTTTTCAGCATTTTCAGAGTTCAAGAGAAACTGAAAAAAGAAGTCATATCTGTAATGTGTCAGACACCATGGAAAGAAGAATATTTATGGAAAATTTATGGAAAGCCCAGATTCAAGTATCTGCTCCTTCTTCCCCATCTCACTTGGATCCTTCAGGCTTGTGGGATGTGAGATCATGAGGTCTCTCTCTCCCCCATGTAAATGAATCCTGGTGTAACCTCCTTCAGACCCTTCTGGGGGGTAGACAGATCTGGGTCTGAATCAAAAGTGACTGTTCTCTGTCAACCTTCACTACTGCCTGCTTTGCCAGAAAGCATGGAATGACTGAGAGCTAGAAGTACAGAAAAAAATGAAACATTTGGCCTTATGGTCAAAGTAGTCAGTCATTCTGTTCTATCCTTGCTTCTGTCACAGACTTAGCTGATGGTATGAAAACTCATTACAGATTTTAGCACAGACAAGATGAAACAGGAGAAAAATGATGACTTCACTTGTAGCAGAAAGTTTATTCATACATTCATGAACCTGTGCTAATTGCTAGAGAGGAAAACGACAAACACAATGCACTGAACTCACAGTTTTCAGTACCTTGAAAACTTCATCAAGGTTTCAAAGTTTGAACAGTTTTGCTTCATTGCATGTCAAAAAGCAAATTTCTTATAATGTTTCTAAATAACTGTTTTAGTATCTAAATACAATAAAACAGAAAGCAACTCTGGCTTAAATTTGATGACAAGCAGAAACTAGAAAACTTAATTCCCTTCAAGTCAGTTATTTGAGTTTGTGTGCTTCAGAACAGTTTTTTAAAGCTTTTTTTTTTCATTAAAAACAACTGTCATTTTGTTGCAACATCCCATATTTAGTTTCTAAATCATGCAGAGATTGTCCTCTAATTGAGAAATATACAGCCTCTGCCTTCTGAAAACAAAAATAAAACCCAGGAAATACTCACTTTTGCAGTCATGAGAGAGCTAGGATATACCAGCACAATAATATGATCTTCAATAATATGATCTGGTACAGTGAAAATAACTCAGTATTTGAAAACAGCTCAGCTGAAGGAATAAACAATTCCATAGCAGTTTAGTAGCACCATTCTTGAGCAACTTCTACAATTAAAGCAACTCTGAGCAGTGCAGAAGAGATCCAGTATCAAATAGAGCTCACAAACAACCCAGGCCATGTAAAATGCTCTAAGAGCTCTGGTGGGAGCAAGACAGCAAGGTTCTTTTCTTAAGTATAAGTTTAATTTTCACCTTTTTTATGTCCTGGGAGAACAGCTACAATTAGACGTGAAAAGGCCGTGCCCAAGTGTGTAGGGACAGGAATCTAAGGTAGGTTACTACCCTGCTACCCAGTCTGTTCCATAGGAAAACACTGCCAGGTCATCTGGACATTCAGGAGCTCCAAATGAGTTCAGTGGGAAAAGCTAGGTGCTATATGCTTTTGGACATTAATTAAGCCAATGGATTTAGGTCTCTGTTTTATAGAGAAAAAACTTAATGCTTCTATTATATGCCTCAGATGTGCAATTTCTAGCCAACGACTTAACTGTAAATTAATGAAGCATGACACCTCTTCAGTTCAAGACCACACTACAAAAACCATTCATTTTTCTCTTCATAAGACAGTCAATAAACATTTCTGTCTTCTTCTGTCAACATACAGATATGTAGGATGAACTCCATGAAATTGAAATACACGTGGAAAATACTGTTCCGTGCCAATATTAACTCAGAAAATGTCAGTACAATGAGAACTGTAGAGTAACTTGGCAGAGATTCAAAATGCATGCCCAGCATTAGAGAAACAGTGCTGAACTGGGCACTCAGGAGAAGGGATTTGGACAACAAATTAGTGTTTCTCCATTGCTCATTTTGTACGTACAGTAACAGATTTATTTTTCATCTATGGAAGCAACCAACTTTCAGAGACACCAGATTAAATCTTGCATTGCCTTTTTACCTGAGCCCAACTTGGCTGTCAGGCCTTGTGGCACAGCTATTCACTCTTGGACCCTCGAGCCTCAGGAATGAAGGCAGCTCCTTTCATAATTTAGAGTTTCAGAGAAATCCTATTTAGGTCTTAAAAATAGCTAATGGCAATTTGATTTACATGTACTAAGAGCAGAATTTTCAGCTCAGGAAAAAAGATTAATTTTTCCCTGAAAAGTTTGGTTAGAGGCTTCTCTGACAATGTCATTAATATTGTTCCAACACACTAAGTACTTGCACTCACTGTGCAGAAAATGTCTTGGATCTCACAACAGCCAGGAGTGGAGCAGCATGAGCCTTCTGGGAAATGAATGGGACTGAGGGAACTGGCTTGGACTGCCTCATTGACCCTCAGGAGCATCTCAGACTATCCCAGCCACCAAAGAGGTCAGCAGCAGCCACAGATCACACACAGCTACCCAGTGCCCACACTTCTGCAATTAAAAGAACATCTCTGACCAGAACAGTAACTACCTTAGTAATTGGGTTCTTCCCTTAGAAAGTGGCAAGTTTTACACTTAGGACAAAACAATCTGTCATGAAACGAAGATTTTGAAACGTTTCGTATTCGTCTAAGCTGTGTTTCATATTATTTTCATAGAACAGAAATCAATAGAAAACTTGAAGTGTTTACTGATTTAATTATATACTAACTAAATTGGACACATCAAGCTTAATGCTTTAATAACATTTTCTTAAAATGGTGCTTGCAGACTTGGATTCTCTGACAAGATTATTTATTGAAAAATAAATAATAGAACTGCATGCCAATCACTTGGCCACTGACTCATAATTTTTCCATGGTGATTAACACCTAGAATTCTCCCTACTATGGAAAAGAATATATTAATATAAGAAGGGGTCTCGTTTAGCATATTTACTTTAATGATGTATTGTTCCAGAGATGTCATTGCTCAGCCTCGCATTCAAGTACCAATAATGTTAAAATTTCAGATCTGGGAAGGGGACAGTGAAACCTTCTGGAGGATTTGATCTGGACTGTTTCAGTTGTGACATTTATTAATAACCATCAGCAAGAGAATACAGCTACCTGTATTACAGCTGTATTATTATACAGCTACCTAAAAAGGTGTTTGACATAAAATCAAATGTTCTACATAGTAGCATAAATACAAGATTTCTATCAGCAAGCTGCCAAATACTGCTAAATAACTTGCAGGTGTGTAGAAAAAGTTTTTTTCTTTGATATAACTTTATTTTTAACTGAGTAGAAGAACTTACATTTGTGCAATCAAACTCTATGCTGGGTCAGCCCTTCAATGTATGTGGTCTGGATATGAGAACAGTGGGTTTAAGAAGTATTACTCAGATGAGGGAATCCGGGATATCCTGTCAGGTTTTCATAACAATGATTGTGACAGGTGATAATTGCAATTTCTTAATATTTACTGGAAGTAGTGCTGTGAATTAGCCCTACAAAAAACATTGGGCATTTCTTTCTGAACACTTTAATCCCATGCTTAGATTTATGAGCATTATTTTCTAAAGCATTAAAGCTTTTTTTTTCTCAGTAGCAATAAGTGGGATACAGTTTCTTCCTACTATAGTAAAGTTATGTTGCATGGCTCAGCCATAGTGAAATTTAAAAAATAGAGTCTAACGGCGGTAATACTCCTTTTTCATCAGCAAATCTTGAAAAAAGCCTTTGAAAAAAAGTCCTTTTGGAAAGCTCATGTTTTATGCAAACTATTTTGATGCTACTTTAAAAAAATCTACAGTATCTTCAATGCTGCATGCAAACTAATCCTGAGACTGAGGATCAAGAAAGCTGGGTTCTAGACTTGCAAACAAATCTGCCTCATCTTGGGCTAATTCCTTCTGTTTTGGTCCTCTGCTTAAGGACAATAAAATATTTGCAAGTGTGGAGTAGTAATATATTTTATTGAAAAAGGAATATTTATTTGTAAACATTCAAATCTTTATCTACTCTTAAAAATCTCAAGCAGAACTTTGATTTTTCCACAGTCTGTTGCAACAAAAACATTTACTTAATAGGCACTGAAGATTTTGCAAGTGGATTTGGTAATTGAAATAAGAAATTCCCTTTAAGCTTAATTTGAAATAAGTTCTAATTTCAAAGGGAACTGGGTGCCTAAATCCCTTCACGGCAGTTTCAAAGCTTTCTAGAGAAATGTTCAAGTGGTGAGAATTTTTGGCTTAGTGCTTCTGGCACAGGGCTGTGTCAAGCCAGGAGGACCCTTACATTACCCACTGATTGTTCTGGCATGGCACACAGTATGCAGCATGATAAATAATGAAAGGGTTCAATTTTCCACTGCCTCTTTTGGAAGAAACATAACACTTTATTATTCTAACTCAGTAACATTTGACATCCACTGAGCAAAGACCCAAGTGACAAAGCCCAAGTCAGTGCAGTCAGTAAAGAATGAACCTGTTCCAGAGGTGCCCTTCCTCTCTTCTCCCTTTTATTTCACCCAGATTCAAAGGTGAATCTGTTTCTTATTCTCAGAAACAGTATTATTTATTCTATTTATCCTTAGAGGGTTGCATAATTATTACTAAATTCTGGTGACACAATATTAATTCTAAGCAAAAGGAAATACAATGTAAGTTTTGTAATTTGCCAGCATGGGAGCAATCTTTCTGCAGTAAACACTGCAAGCATCCATTCAGAGATGTTGTTAATCACTGAGTAGCACACAGCCTCCTTCAAGATGTTCTTATTATTCTACACCAGAATCCAGTATGTATTGCATATCAAAGGAAGCAATGCCCCAAATTCTGCTTACTATTGGTTTTCTGTAGCTTACAAGCCCCAAGCTTCCAGTAATTAAACAACATTGTCAGAATGAGCAGCCAAATTACCTGAGTCAGCAGCTCACAGTGAGACAAATCCTACAGGTTAACATACTGACAACATTCACTGTTTTCCACAAAAAGAAATGTATTGATCTTTGCTTTCAGGAGCATGAAGTTAATTACTTTCTTGAAAGTTTCTACTAGGGCAAAAAAACCCAAGGATCCCTTGTAATTTATCTGAAGGATGACATAACTGCTATTATCTGAAGGATGATATAGCTGCTGATCATGAAATTTGACTTGCACTTTACAGAATGTGGAAAATAGGGATTTTTTCCCTGAAAAGTATTTCTAAAAAGTACAGAGAATATACAGTCTCTCTATCCTATAGAGTATATACTGCTGTGACTGAATTCACTACTCAAAATTCAGAATCTATTAATTAATAATTCTAATCACATTATTAGGAATTTTTGTTCTCTCTTTCTTCAGTATCTATCTGTACACTCTACTTGCCCTTAGGACTGTTGGTAACTCAATGTGGCAAAAAAAGACCAGAAAAGATGAGAGTAAAAATATATCTCCTTATTAGACAGAGACACCTTAATTCACAGTTATTCTCTATTACCCTTCTTTTCAAGAAATATACAGTAAAGATAGACAAACATCTGACTTGTAAAGCCTATTCTCTTTCAGGTAAGGAACTTTACATCCTCTACATCTGATAAGAATTTCAGTGTAGATTGGAACTGTGTAGTCCACTGGATCTGTTTTGTGTATTTTGCCCTTGACAAACATACAAATAAAAACTTATTTCAGAACAAATACTCACATTCCTCAGAGACTCAGATGCTAAAAAACCACCTGTTAAATCTCTGCAGCCAAATCCTTTTAAAATTAAATATGTATTTTTCAAAGCTTTTCCAAAAACTCTTTCAAAGCCCAGTTTCCTAACATTCTCTCTGGTTACCTTGATGTTTACTGTGCAGCAGCAAAGACATGTTAAAGGTATTTTGGAAAAAAAGAGCTTATGAGAAGTTCAAGAACTTGAACTACTGAAATAATATGCCATGTAGAAAAACCATTCTTCATTATTTCAGCCTTCTTTTTCCTTCTTTCTACAGCCAGAGTCGGTAACTTTTTTTTGCTATCTATTTTAATTTCCACTAAAACCAGAAGCAAAAGAAGCAGGATGTGGATCAGGTCATATATCTCCATATTTAGACTTAGTTGCCAACTCACACTTTCTCCTGGGAAAGCTACAATTGATAACACTGCTGGGAGCATCAGAGGAAATGTGTGTGTTGTGTGCATAGAAAACACAATTCAAAACATTGTTCCGTGGAGATTTAAATGGCTTTAAAATTTTCTTTTCTATCTATGTTCAATAAAAAAATCAGTGTTCTCAATTGTTATTATTTATGGCACTTGAAGCTCAGGTGCAGAGGTGGAGCATGTCAGTGTGACTCTTCCCACATCCCAAAGAGAAGCTGGAGAGAAAGTTATAATGCTCAGCCAGCAACTCAGAAATAGCTGTAGCCCAGGGCATAGTTTTATATGTAAGTCACATTTCCAGAAGCACAATTATTACCTGGGATCATCAATCACCATAAAACTGCTCTGAGTCCTGCTGAAAGCAGCTGAAAATGTTCTTGGTGGAAGAACAGATTAGAGTTTGTTTTTTATTTTTTGGGAGAGCTGGATAAAATATTCCATGTTTCCATTAAACAACGTCTTTACATCTTTTTAGGGACTCACATGGTAGACATCTTAGATAAACAATTTTCAAAGCCCAGTTTTGATTTAGGAGACATTCTTACCCCATAATTTCATGAGTAGTCCTGGTGTTAGGAATTCCTAAACTGACATTATTGTGCTGCCTTTCCCATTTAAAATTTCCTCTTAACCAAATGCATGTATGCTGAGTAGCAAACATGAGAATTTAGAGCTAACTTATTATTTCAGAAAGCATTAGAAGCAAGTTAAACATTTAGGCTTAAAACAAAGAATGCAAAATTTGCAAAACCACTCTCCATGGTCATGCCAAAAAAGGACAGATTATTCTACAGGACATTTCAGTCAAGATGCTTTGCCTACCAATAGTAAAACTTCATACTGTCTACACAGGACACAGCACAAATTGAAGCAAACTACTTGAGTATTTCTGTGCTCTTTGAGAGGCAGCCAAAAATAAATCTGTGTCACAAGTTTATTGCACCATTATGAAAAACAGAGAGTAGAGGGGTGAGGTCTGAACTCGCAGTTTGGGCTCTTACTTCTAATCCCCACATGGCAAAAACTCATTTCACATGACTTAAGTGCAAGGGCTAAAGAAACAGCACAGGCTTCTGATACTATGTCTGCAAACAGAAGGGAATGACCACAGAATCCCAAAGCACTCTTTTGTTTCCACTGGAAAGAAAGCAAATCAAATCACAGTCACTTACTCTCTGTTGGCAGCACTGGGGGAAGTGTGGTCTTAGGCTTCTTGGTCTTCTTCTCAGTAGGCTTTGAGGTCTTTGAGGCATCTGCAATCAAAACAAATAATAAAATACAAATCCTATTTGAAAATCAATAATGAAAAAGCTGTCTAATAAAAGGTTTATTTTGGATCTTTCTGCAAAGTTAGAGGAAATTGCTGTCCTTTAGGCTTTTAAGAAGAATTTTCTGCACAGATTTGCTGGAGATTTGCTGTCACATTCTGAAAGGAAGACGGAGCAGAGAGGGAAAAACCCTCTACAAAAGCAGCTGCACTAAGAACCCAAGCCAAGTAAGCAGCTAGACAAGAGGTCCCATCTAAGCTGATAGGTATTTTAGCTGAATAGACCAAATACAATGTGCACAAAGCTGTTAGGCAGTGAAGAGAAAAGGGACACAAAGCTGTATTGAAACATCATTGCATTCAAAAGAATCTCTTGCCATGTAATTCTTCTATTCCATTGTCTATGTGATCAATTCAGATTAACCCATTTTGAAGACTAACATTGCCTCCATCTGTTTAAATCTTTCCAAGAAGATATTCTTGGCCATTTGTTTATTCCTAAATAGAAACAGCAAAAGGGACACCACAGGACTGAAATTTGATGGATTCTACTATTTTCACAATTGCAGCTCTTATCCAGAAACTGCTCATCACTGCAGGCTACACCAACAGCTAGGAGTCAATAAAGCTCCCTTCCATGTGTATCCCACATGAGATACAAATAAAAGATGCAACTATTTTTTAAGGTTATTTCAAGCTGAGCATGATCACAGGGCTGGAACACCTCTCTTATGCAGACAGGCTGAGAGAGCCGGGGCAGTTCAGCCTGAAGAGAAAAGGGCTTTGGGGAGACCTTAGAGCCCCTTCCAGTACCTAAAGCAGCTCCAAGAGAGCTGGGGAGGGACTTTTCACAAGGATCTGTAGTGCCACATCGAGCAGGAATAGCTTCAAGCTGAAGGAGGTAAAGTTTAGGTTAGATATTAGGAAGAAATTCTTCTCTGTGAGAGTCATGAGGCACTGGCACAGGTTGCCCAAAGAGGTTGTGGACTTCCCATCCCTGGGGGTGTTCAAGACCAGGCTGGATGGGGCCTTGTGCAACCTGATCTGTGGGAAGTAGTCCCTGGCCATGGTAGGGGTTGGAACAAAATGATCTTTAAGGTCCCTTCCAACACAAACTATTCTAGGATTCTATGACCTAAAATGCAAATCCTAACAAGCTGTGCTTGCTACATTGTTTGATACTGACATTTATCTTTGGAAGAAAGAGTATGATTATAGGTTATGATCTCAGCAATGGCTGTATCACTTTACAGCTTTCAAATATTCAGCTTTCAGAGTATTTGTGAGGGAGAGAGCTGTTAGCTACCAGAGAAAAAGATGACATAAATGTTATAGAAACAGCTATTTTAGTCACCTTCTTCTAGGTGCCAGTGTGTGAAAATCCATCTAAGTTTCCTTCCTAACAGAGGAAGCAAGAATCTGCGAGTAAATAATTCAGAGCAGGAGGCTGTGTTCTGAGAGTTCAGACACTCAGATTCTACAGATCTGCCAACTGACATCAAACATTCCTCCAATCTTGAGTCCCTGATGTCAAAAGAAATATAATGCTTATGGTTACTTAGTCTAAAAATCAGCATCTGAGATCCTGACAGTGGACTGAAGAAGGGAGAAATCTGAACTCCTGTTTTAGATCACAATTCTAATTTAAAAATAACAGTCATCCCCTTTGCCAGTCTCAGACATGGGATATCAAATGGTGCCTTTCCTAAATAGCTGGAGTTTGCTATGGCTATAGCCATTCTGATGAATGATGCCATTCAGCAAAACCTCTTCTCAGTAGCATGCCAGTGGAGGATGAAAAAGGCAGAGGAGGCAGCCAGTACCGAGGTAAGGAATGTGGTCACCCTGGTGCCCAACAAAATGTGAGCAGTGAGCTCCTACAGCCGTGGCTGCCACCACCACAGAAAGCCAGACAGCTGAGATAATGTCATTCACATCATCAGGCCAGGAGCTCACAGCCTCCCAGGATCACAACTTTGCAAGCCAAACTCTACCTGCAGCCTCCTAGAGCATGCATAGCACTTCAGCACTGACAAGATTTATTACTTTAAATTACAGAACCATAAAAAATACCTTATCAAATATCTAATACAGATTACACTGTGACCATAGTATCACAGCAGGTACAGGTATATTTAATTGTAATCAATATTTAATCAATTTCTTTTCCAGTTACATGAAGACTTACCTTTAGTGAGGAGTTACAGAATCACATTCTTACCTCGTGTCATGTAACATTAGGAAAAAAATAATAGCATTCTTTTCTAGACCTCCTGCCACAAATACCACATCTGCAACACAGCTGTGAAGGTTCAGTACCCAAGTTCTGTTATTAGCCTTGTTGTCTAGTTTTGTGTTCATTTTAGATCACAATGGAAAGTATCAGAGTATTCAAAAATAAGCTCAACAGAAGGTGAGTTGATAAGAAGGACATTTGGTTACTTAAAGCCCCGTAAATAATTTTAACTCCATGGCAGCTTTATAAGTCTGTGTCACACAGCCTCACCAAGGCCTTGCTCAAGGCCAAGACTAATTAACAAGAGTAGAGTGTCATCAGCACGACCATGGCTGAAAACAAGTATCTCAATCTGTAAATTGTCCATGTTCTAAAACTATGGAACACAAGGGTGGTTGATCTGCTAATTTATTTTTTCTCATCTACACTAGAAAATCAAATGACCAAACATCTGTGAATGCAAAGAACTGGGGAGTTGTAGAGTGAGAAATGTGCCACACGCAGTCCTGAGGCAGACTGACACCCAGACTCACACAGGGAATTCTCACTGGCTCTCAGAGAATGCACATAGCTCAAAAACAAATCTTACAAGTTCAGCTTACTGCTCTAAAAACCTTCTACAAATACAGCAGGCAGCAGGAGAATACAAATTATTCCACAAAGCATCCAGAGCCCTTGGTTCTGTACTGCCTCTCTGCTCATGCTCCTTTATGGCAGACATTGAATTACCTATTGACCAAAAAGTGCAGAAGGGAGAGGGGTAGAGTTCTTTTTTGTGTGTGTGTGTGTGTGTAAGTAGCTCCTAAAGGTCATTCCTGGGAAATAAGTTGGAAAGGAAGAAGTTCTAAGGAAGGGTGTTCTTGTACCCAGCACAGTACTCACCTTCTACCACCACTTTGCAAGCACATTCAGCTTTCCCTGCTGGGTTCTCAGCTATGCACTTGTACTCGCCCCCATCTTCAGGCATGGCCTTCTCAATGGTCAGTGAGCAGAGTGTCCCTGCACAGAGGAGGGAGAGATCAAACGCAGGTTAGGCTGCAGCTCACAAAAACCTCAATGCTAGTAAGGAGCAGAAGGCATCAAACGAGCCAGTCCTTCACTACAGGTGATCTTCTCTGCTAGAAAAAGCTATCCTTAAAAATTCAACCTTATTGGAGCCTTATTAATGCTAAATAAATTAAAAATTTAATCTTGCTGCTTTTCCCTAGGATACTCCAAGTTGTCCCTGCAGCCCTGAACTGGTTGATAAAGGTAGAGAAGACCCAGAGCAGCACCTCTGCTGCTCTTCTTTGTCTTACAGCAGAGATCAGAAGTCCTCACTTGGGTGACTTTATTCCAAAAGTGCTCATAGTGTAGGTCTGTAAATAAGAGGGTTACTGTCCAATGCCCATCATCAAAGTTTTGATTCAGCCTTGTCTCTAGCACTCCCTTGAGCATTCACGTGTGTGAGAGCAGAACTTCAGCTTAGTGCCTAAGTTTAAAAACAGAACTGAAAGACATTTTCTTTTTACTTGAATTGCCTAATGAATAACTGCCTGTAAAATATCCATTAGAAAGTCCAATATATTAGTGGCAATCAAATTTATCACTGCAACAAATTCATTTCTTTCCAAACAAAACCATAAAATTTGATTTAATTGGGTATGCAGACACAGGATGCGACATAAGCTTGTTATTTACCAAGAGAAGCTTGGTATGACCCAAGGGAAATACATTTCCTCTTAAAAATTAAAACTCTGTGAACCAAAATAGAAGTCGTTCCCAGTAGATGGGGGTTGAGGAAGAAGAACCTTGTCCCTTACTTTCACTTGCATTGCCTGGAACAATGAAGTACTTTCCTCCCCAGGGTGAACCCCAATTAAAATGCTCCACACTTTCCCCTTCCAAATATCCCTCATTAAGTGAAGGTGAAGTGTGGGCTTGCTTTCTCCTTCACTGGAAAGCTGGGTCTGTCCCCTAAACAGAGCCTGAGGCCTTGTGCACTTCTGCCCATTGCTGTTGGCCTGTCCAGAACATCTCCACCCTCCACTTACCTCAGCTGCAGTAAAACCTTCCCCTCTCCTCCATCTGCCTTTCTCACAGTCATTCCTAATTAAAGAATTGAAGAGATGGATTTTTTTTCAGATGTTTACCCTGTTTCCTGAGATGTAAGGAAATTTCCCAGCACCTTTCTCTCTGTGCTAACTGGAAGCCTCCCAGAGTGCTCAACCCCAGGCTCCTCATCAAATGTATCCCCTGTGATGTGGGAGATGGCACAGGCACAGGCGATACTGGTCCATGAAAAGGATCTGCAAAAGAACTCCCCTCCATCTGAAGAACTTTGTGAGTTTACTGGGTGGGCTTGCTTTCTCGCTCTGTCATGTCCAAAGAGATGAGTTTGGACATGACAATTATGCTCTTGGCATTCAGATTTTTCTCTCATTTTAAACATGGATGTCATTATTCAGAAAAATCTTATAAAAAACATTCAAATGGTTTCCAACAAATTTGATTTGCCAAAAACACACATCCGTTAGAAGAAAATTATTTTTCCCCCTCTTTATCATCCTCCACAAAATCAAGCAGCTCTAAATAATGACTATTTTCCCCTGAGAAATGATGTGAAAACTGTCTCAGAAGAGGAGCACTGACCCCTCAATCACATGGGCTGTGCTCAGCCAACCACTGGGTGAAAAGAAAATCCACGTGCCCTCCCTGAGGCAACGCTTTTCCATGAGTCAGGCTGAAGCCAAAAATGTCACGAGCTGCAGTTCCATTCCAAATGGAGGAGAGACAGTAGAAAAGTATTCTTGCAGGCATCTAGCAAATATAAATTCACATGTCTCTGCTGTTTAAAGAGACATTTGGAGAGCAAGCCAAAGATAACTTCCAGTCTAAGAATTTGTATAAATCTATGTAACATGATTAGAAAAGATTGCACATTGAAACCTAAAGATGCTATTGCAAAAATCCATAAACTATGGAACAAAGACACATACGTGTGAAGGAGACCACTGGCCACTTTACTGCAGGAAAGGAGTCTGGCCTGTAAGAATACTGAATCATTAAGGGACTGGAACAATGCAGAATTTACTTTAGCTTCTGCAGGAGTTTTCTACCTGCTCAAAAGCCCTTCCTCAGCTCACTGAAGACTAATGTGACACAGGGTCACTCCTTAACACTGATTTAATGAAGTTATTTTGTGAGAAAGAGGATGAAGGAAATCTGGGTTTTTTCAAGTGCCATATCCTTTTTTCCTCCTAACTCCCACCTCCCAGAAGAAATAATCTGCATCCTATTTTCCTCCTATTCTTCTTTCTCCCCAGGAGCTCCAGAGGAACAGCACATGCAAAATATGTGGGCATTGCTGGGCTTCTTGCTACCACCAGATGCAATGGTAGTAGCCCTCAATGGAGGAGTGAAGGGAAAATGAGATACTTTGGGTCACTCTCCTTTATATAGCCACTAGTATTCATGAAACTGTGGACTACTAGGATATGAACTTGTCCAATGGATCAGAAAGCTTTGGCCAGGTTGGGTCAGGAGTATAAGGGGAGGCTGAGGGAGCATGGCGGTCGAAACCTCATTTTCATAGAAAACCAGGGAAAAAACCCAAGCTACTGAAACCCAGGCAAAACTTGATGAGATTTCATAGGGACAGGAAACTTCCCAACCTTTCCTGTGTTCTGTGATCTAGAGCTACAGCCAGTTCCCGGGGCTAGAAGGCCAAATGTCTTTCAATGAAGTATTTGGTATTTCCTCTGCAAACCCCATCGTGATCTGAAACGAGATGATTTTCTCAGAACTGCTAGAAAGCCCAGACTGGTTACTCCAGTTGGGTATTCTGGAATCCTGGCACTTCACAAATCCCACTCAGCTAAAAATTCTTGCTATATATTTTGTCACTCCAACCCTCTATTTTTTTTAGGAACCAGGCCATGGATGATCCTTAAACATTGTCACAAAGTGCAGGATTGGAATAAATGAATACATGAATACTGGAATCTACCACTTAGACATTGGGACTGGTGCAGCTCTAGAAAAGACCTTATCAGCCACAGAAGGTGACAGTTTACTGGAGACTCTGGTTTAGATACACAGAGCCTTTCCCTTGAATTTTGAGCTATTAAAGGGTTCTCTGACTTACTCAAAAATAGTGCAAGACAGTTTAAAATATCTCTAGGCTTCTGCATTCTTTCCATGAAACTCCACAGAAAGTCAACCTCAGATATAAAACAAATACACAAACCAACAAAAAACAGCTCCTTAGTCTCCTTCCCCACCCTGGCATCTAGCTGGCCAACCTCCTGATTCCTGTCCATGATGCAGACTCAAGTTTATGGCTTTCTCATTTGTATCCCATGGTATAAGAAAGTACTGTGGAGTATTTAGGCAATGTTAATAAACACTGGTCTGTGAGAAATTGTGCCTAGGAGACATAATAATTTTTTAAAGAACTCATTGGCTTATAGAGATAATTTTCTAATAAATCTCAAATTGTCTGGGCAAGTTCAAATGTGTGCTAGTGTCACAGTCATGTTTAAAAATGAGAAGTGGATTGACCAGGAAAATATTGACTACAATGTTACAAAGTTACAATGACAACAGAAAAAACAGTGGAAAAAACCACATGAATTTCAGAGAAGAGAAAATGTCAAATGTAATTATTGATAATTGATAGAGTTTTAAGGAAAACAATGTAAGAAACCTACTTTCATGATTCACAACATTAGATATTTAACCAGCAAATATATCTGTGCAAAGGTAATTTTTTTAACCTTTACTGAAATATTTGTGATATATCACATTATTCTGCTTGTAATTAATGCTACATTACTACATTAATGACATTGATTTAGGAGGAGTTAGAGCTGCCAAAATAAAGATCTTCTGAAGAAGCTGACAATAGGAAATCATTACTCAGTCTGTTTCTAATGGATTTCCTCTGTGATCAGACTAGGACCCAAGTTATTAAATATTTTAATCTGTGACATGTAAGTACTCGTAAATTAACTTTTATAAATTTACAGATGCTAGAAAGAATCTTGGAAAGGGAAAAGACAGCAGGGTAGTCCTCCTAAACAATCTCATTTGCTTGTTAAGCTGTGACCCATTCACTCAAAGAAAATGGAGCTTGAGATAGTGAAAAGAAAAGCACCAATGGCACCAAGGGATGCTGTACATTCAGGAGGCATAAAGGCTGAATAGAGAAATGACAAACATGAGTTCCAAAGTCATGAGGTAGAAGGAGGACCAATGACCTCCAGTAAGGGCAGCAACAGGAAGGTGATCTCCCTCTCACTGATGCAGATACCCACACACAATTCTGTTTCCTCTTTTCTAAAGAGGATAATAAACTACCAAACAGCAACTGGAGAGGAGGTATTGGAAAGAGAACCAAACCAAAACAACCCCAAACCTCCAAGGGCTGGATGAAGTCCATCATGGAGAGAAAGTTAGTAAGAGCTTGACTTGTCAAGTTTCAAAAAAAAGGAGAAAGCTATCTTGGTTACAGAGTCAAAGCCTTTCTGTCAAATTAGAAATAAGGCATTGTTTTGGTTCTTGATTTAATAACAGATCAAATATTCTATTAATATCTTAATATCTAATAGATTAAAAATTGATTTAATATTCTTACTAGAATAGTTAGACTTTGCAATAAATTGCCAATGGTTATAGGAAATATCTCTCTTTTGCTGTATTTAAATCCACACTACATGCATTTTCTGGAAGATGATAGATTCAGATCGCAGTGCAGTGGGAAATGTGGCCTCTGACAAACATGGTATTGTGTCAGAAATGATGCTCAGATGATCTCCCCAACCTTAAATTTTCTGAAGAAGCTTTTGTAGGGTGCAAAATGCATCTACTTTCAGCAGTGCGTAGAGTTGTGTTAATTATACACCAAATTCTTGCTCAAATTTAATTAAAAAGAAAACAAAAATGTCACGGCAGATCCTAGCTAGACTGGCAGACATAGACTTGCATGACTGATAGGAAGATTTAGGAGTTAAGTCACAAGAAAGTTGTTAAGGCATTATTGCTAATAAGATTACCAAATCTCTACACTGCCAAGAAACTTGGGAAGAAAAAAATGCTGGCTTAGACAAAGCAATACAAACTCAGGGTATTTTCTAAGCATCACTGCTATCTGAGTGTATATTAGAAAGTTCCTCTTCCATCTATATAGTCACAGAGTACTAAATCTATCCAAAAAAACCTGAGTAAGCTGACTTAAAAAATGGCAAATGTGCGAGTTTAGACTTGTATTCACTCGTACACCTCAGCTAGCCAGTTTACTACGGATGCTGTGCAAAACCCTTTCACTGCCATCTCACAGAACAATTTTGGAACCATCCAAGAACTTTCTCAGTGGATTTTCTGTCCAAGAGCGAGTCACACAGCAGGACAGTAGCACAGGGCACTGCTGGGCCAGTGCTATACAAATGTAAAACCAAATGGGTCCTGCTCTAAAGGGTGAGGAAAATTGTTACCCTTATATGTCTAACTTCACTGCAGTGTCTGCTAGAGCCTTCTTAAAAACTTTTTTTCCAAATAAAAGCTCCCCCATAATTTCAAGTAAAGAAGCCTCTCATTAAAGTGCCTCTTAACCATGCATCATCTACCCCATACTGTATGAATGTATAATGCTCCAATTTATGAGTACCCTCTTTTTTATTGTTAGCAACCACTTATTTTGATCTTTAATGGGCAAAAAGCACATTAATATCTATCTCAGAAATGTAGATAATTGCATTCTGACAGGTTTAAAACAAGAAAAATATAAAATCAAACCATTAATAAAATTGCACCATGGCAGAAAAATAGTGCAAGAGCTCACTTCATCATAAAAATGATACATTAAACAAAAAATCATGCCAATCAACCAACAGAGTACTATTTGGGGAAGTGTAAAAAGGAATGGAAGAAAAAGTGTACTGATGTTCATGATTTCAAAGGGAAAACAGCTGAAATGTAAAATGGAAGGAACATGACATGCTATCAGCTATTGTTGTGATTGTGACATTCAGGATAATGCTGCCCAGATTCTGACTTCTAACTAAACTTAACCCTGGAATAATGGAATACACTGCAAGGCCTAGATTAACGATCAGAAATCAGCCCAAATGCTGCATAAACATGCCTGAAGATAAAGGTCATTTTTGGAGCAGGGTTTAGCTTTTCTTTTGGCAAAGGCCTTACCAGTCAGAGACTATTCTGATGCTGGTGTTTGTACCCAGGCTTCTCCAAAGGTACAGACACGGGGATAACACTCTCCCTTCTCCTGCACTCCAATGGCTGAACTGCATTGGGTGGGCAATTTAATGTCAGTCAGGCTCTGCAAGCACAGAGGAGACCTGTGAACAGCATTGTTTCTAACTGGTAAAAGGCCTCAGTATCAACTAGGACAAATATGCCAAGGAAGGTTATTTTCAGTGAGTGACTGCACGTAGTTTTTACATAGTTTGCCTGTCCTGTGAACATCTTACACACAAGTATACTTCTAAGTTTGACCTTCCTGGCCAAATATGCCACTGTTTAATCACATGCTCCTGAAACTGAATTTTATGTACTTATCTTCACAATATATTTGGCACCAGGAGATGAGAAAACTTCTGTCTCTTTTTGCCTTTTTTTTTCCCCTCTCTTCTGGGAATGACAGAGAGGAATAATTCAATTTCCAAAACACAAATACATAGGATTCTGGAGGTTCATGCATCATGCAGTTTGTGGGACAGTATTCCATACTAAGATGGGCTAGTAGTGTGGCTAAGAAGCAGATGGACGTGCTTTACTCCAGACAGGGAATTCTCCAGTATCCAGCTCATTAAGAACATGTAAGTTATTGTGAAATACCTCTGCTGAATCTGGAAAAAACCCCCATGGTCACCACCAAACATCACAATGGCACAAAAGCAGTTGGTGAAATGGCTAAGGACAGACCTAGTCTATCCTCTTCCATAGTGGATTTTGTTGCTCAACACAATGAGGAGCAAGGCCATAGCAAAGAAATAAAAAATGGCTTTGCAAGATCTAAACCCACTAAAGTGAGCTAGGTCTGTTTGCTCTGAATTCCTCTTCTTCCCCACAAACTCAACCTTCTTTCAGGTGAGGATGACTCTAGGGCATTACCTCCAGGGCCCATTAAATGCTGCTCCAAGCTTTGACAAAGGCACTGCTGCTGAAGTACACCTGTGGGTGTGATGGTGTTGCACTTTCAGTGTTTGGGGCAAAGGATGGAAACTGGGACTTCACCTTTGGCCTGCTGTGTACTGCATCCAGTGCTATTGTTGCTCTCCATGTTTAAAGCTGCTCCAAACACTACCTGTGAGACTAATCTATGCAGTTTCCCTATTGAACAATATTTCCTGATACTGAATGAATTTGCTATTTCTCAGTTCTAGTCTGTTATTCCAGTTATTCCTTCTCCTCTCTTGGTTCCCAAGTAAGTATGTGTTCCTAATTAGGGAAACTGAGAAAACTGACTCTCTATGAAATCTGGAAGTTAAAGTATCATGCATACCTAGTTAATTACTTAACAGTTGGCATGAAAGAATCTTACAGTGAGAGAGCAGCAACACATTCTTCTCCAAGAACCAAAGCTAGCAGGTACAGTCAGGAAAAAACCAAAACTGACCATCATGCAATGCACCCTCTCAGTGTACCAGAGGGTATGTAATAAGGTTTAAAAAAAATAGTTCTAATCCTCATTCCTTGTCTTTCCATTAAAGGACAAAACTTAGAGCCCTGTGTAATATTTCTTTCCAAGATCCTCTGCAAATACGTGCAGAAGAAAGCCTAACTTTGAGATACTGATAACACTGACTGCTAAGCATGGTTCAAGTGTAACAGTGCAGGTACAAGTGGAACATAAGGACAGTGCCTTCACCCCCTGCAAGAAGCTGTCCTGGAACAGTGGATTCCTTATTCAGGACTGAACTTTGATCCTGACCTCAGTGGAGAGCACTGTTAATGCCTGACACCCTGGAGTGCTGTGACCAGGAGTGTCACCCAGCCCAGACAAGCTGGATGGCAGAAGCCTCCTGCCCTGCTCTGACAGGTGGCTGAGCATTTCTGGACATCGGGATCACTTCACTGTAAACAGCTACCCTCGGTTTGCAGTTCGACAGTACCATTTTATAGAGTGAATAAGAGTTGGGGGTTATAATAGTCAGTTACTCAGATTGTTTCAGTGAAGAAAACAGCTTTCTGCAGCACCATAACACTAAAACTTTGGGACTTTAGGAGGCTCCACCATAGCTCAGAAGCTTTGGTACAGAGGTGCTGTCTATCTCACGTACTTTGACAGGAGCCATGGAACTTTGGGATGCATAATTTTTTCTCCACTCTGAGCAACTCCTGGAAAAGCCTTGAAATCTTGCTTCCAGCATAAGGCTAGCTAAATGGACTGATTCTGTCAGTCCTTCTTGTAAGAATGGCATTTCACCAGTCAATGTTTTCTCATGTACATGAGAAATATATCCTATACAGTCCCCTTAGGTAAAAATTAACATGTACTCACAAAAAAAACCCCAAAAAACACATGATGCTACTTCAGACACAGGCCAGACACAATGCACCTGCTACCATTTGCCTCTCTGCATCTACTTTGCTGTCTCCTTAATGCACTACTCAAGTACCCCAAGCCTCTCTGAAGACAATGCAATTTCTAACTGCATCCACTTAGGAGAATGCCTGTGTTACCCTGCTTGGAACACTGCACAAGGATTCACTGGTTGTGCTGAACTGTTCTGCATATTAATTTGGATCTCATTAGGTAACACTAAAAAAATCTGGATTAAATGGAGGAAGAATCAAAAGTAAGAGTGCAGACCCCTGTGTCAAGCTATAATTCTCACTGTGGACATTAACTTTTTTGCTACAATGTGTCAGAGGGTACCATTCTCCAGATATTTCCCTCAGTGTTTTATGGAACACATATGAAGTAAAGAAGGTTTTTTTGGTGCTATCAATTGTCCTTCCTTCCTATTTTTGTCCCAAGGAAAATATATTTTGTCTAGATACAGCATTAACTTTCATGCAAAAAACAGTCTAGTGGGTTTGATCATCCAAAATGTGAAATATAAGGGAATTACTCAGTTTGAAAACAATAAGTATTCACTCTAAGGACTTCTACCAAATTCTATACAGTTTTGAAGTTAGTTAAAAGTCACCAAGCCAGTGGAGTTCAAATATTTCAGTGTTTGTAATGGCAAAAGAAGCATCTGTGGTGGGGCTTTAAATACACTGGAAATCTGTTCTCAACTCTGATCTCTAACTTGTAGTTGTAGTAATTTCTTTCTATGACACAACCCCTCTTTGCTTCTGTGTTTCTTATTGCAATAAAAAGCCTGAAATATTAAACATACAGAAGAATTCAATTAGAATTTGTAAACCAGCAATAATATTATTATGCTTTCAGTGTTCTAAATCCTTAAAGCTCAGTTTAAATAAGCATCATGTACCAGCTCCTTAAACAGCGTTAGCAATGTAAACAGCATTTAAAAATGCAAGGAGTTCAACTTAATGAAATTTACATCTGCAGGCTGTTAAAGGGGAATCTGCAAGAAATGTCAAACAATACTGTTCCTTGTGTACTCCACTGAAATAACAAGAAAGCTGCATCTGGAAACAGTTACTGGCACAGGACTTAAATAAATATTGCATTACCTTTAATGAACTAATATTATTAATCAAGAGCCAGATATAACAGTGTGCCATCCAGCTGGCTCGTAATGCAATTAATTTACCTTCTTGGGAGATGACAATAGACTTTGATGATTTGATGGCTTTGCTGTCCAGAGTCCAGGTGACAGCTGCAAGGGGATCAGAGGAAATCCGACATTGTAAGACCAATTTTTCACCATCAGCTACTTGAGCATCCTGAAGCTTCTCTGTAAAGGAGGGTGCTGTTCCTTTGCTTGCTGGTGGTTTGCTTGCTGGTGCTTTGTTTTCAGCTTTTTTCCCAATTATTCCACCGTCCACCACTGCACACCCACGTTCACAGTTTCTGTCATTCTTCTCCTCTTTTTTCACTGCTGGTTTGGCAACAGGGGCTTGAGAATTGGGGGTCGCATTCTGGGCTTCAGAGTTGGCACGAGCGTTTGGTGCAGGGGTGCCAGCGCTGCCATTCTCCGCAGGTGGCTTTTTCTTGGAGCCCAGCACAGACCTGAAATCTGTAACTGCAGGTTTAGGAGGTGGTGCCTTCTCTGGCAATGGGGTTTTTGGGGTGCCCTTCTTGCCCAGCACAGAGCGGAAGTCCACCTGCTGGGGAGCATGGACTTTCCTCTCCTCCTCTGACAAGGTCTTGGGTTTGACCTGCCGCTGCAGGTTTGCTCGGAAGTCCATTTGCTCGGCTGGGATTTCTTTCAGTTCCTCCTCAGAAAAACTTTTGGTGCTGACTTTCTTGCCTAAAATATCACGGAAATCAAGTTGTTCAGCTTCCTGCTGCCTCAGGCTCTCCTCTGTGTGCTCCCGAGTTTCCACACGCCTCTTCAGCACGCCTCGGACGTCCTCCTGCTCTTCCTCAGCTACTCTGGTTACGCTGCTGTTCTTTTTGAAGCCACTTGTTCTACCAAATGTTAGTTTACCATGATCTCCACCATCTCTTTGCTCTCCAGAGCTGGCTGATTCCCTCCCACTATGATCCGAAAAAGAAAAGAAAGAGAGAGCCAGGAAAGGGGCTGGTTTAAAAATGTCAGGGAACAATCTCAGAGCAGGAACAAAATGTGTTTATAGAAGGGGAGGTTGATTAGAGGAGCATACTCCATTAGTTTATTGCATCAATGATGACTTCAGGAGCCATATAAGGGCACAAACAAAAAAGATCTTCTCTACTCTGGCTTGGTACAATGTGCTTAGCTTGTATGATGAAAACAATTTGTTAGGTCACATTTGGGGATTAGGTTGAACAGCAGCCAGCCTGGGTCTGTAAGGGCAGGGAATTAACGGAGCAAAAAATAGAACCCACCCATGCAAGTCCCTGGGAAAAATACTCACTCTCTGAGCATTTCTGCTGTGGAAGCTGAACTCTCCCGCAGCATCAGAGACACCTGGCAGCTGCATTCTCCAACTTGGTTCCTGAAATATTTAAGTGAAATCAGAAAAACAGGGGTTTCTTCCTCTGTAACTTGCCTGAGCTAAGTGATTGTGTGTTGCACTAAAGCAGCTCATACCCAGCGTGGCATTCCCCTTTTCTATGCCCAGCATTGTGGGGACTGACTGAGTGGATTTGGTCCCCTTATATTTGGAGCCAAGCTATCTCAAATAGCTTTTACTGATCTGTTGCTATCTGCACTGGGAGCAACATACTCCCTGAACAAAAATCAAAGCAATTTACAGAATGAAGCAGCTGCAAACAAACAAGCTAAAGGAAAATAAATACAAAAGCTGGAAAATCAAGACAGAGGAAAGGGCTATTTTACAAAGCTGAAAATCCTTCCAACTCTGCCTACTGTTTATTTATCCAAACCCAAGCTCTTAAGTTTTCTAATGTTAAGATATTAAAAACAGGGTCTCATTTCCTTCCCTCCCCTCTGGCTCAACCAATCAGCAAAACCCATCTACACGGATTGCTCTAGCCTGTACATGTTTATATTAAAAAACATAAAAGTGTCACCATATATGGTGCTGAGTACTTATTCTTCCTTTTGCAGAGGAATACCATGGATGCCTTCTGGAAAGGGCTCCCATTAAAGAATTCATTTAAAGTGCTCCCCGCTCCCCTGCAGCTCCCTCCCTCCCGCAGATATATATCATTCTTCCAGCCCCAAACAGCTCTTCTCTGCTTAACACAGGAGATGCCAAAAGCAAAATTTAACTCCCCCAGGGCAGCAGTTGTGTAACTATTGCCACCACTCCCCTGACTGCTATTAAAAAGCCAGACTTGAACTGATTAAGGACTAGAAATACCTTTTATTAGTGAAAACACTTCTGTCCTTCCCAGTTTAGGTATAAGCTTGTAAATTAACTAGAAAGTCCTGGATTATTTATCTTTTTTGAACAAAAATAATTTTTGCTACTGAAAACATTTCCTGGACATGAGCAAAACACATGTGTTGGAGGGGAGGAAGGCAAGAGAGGCAGGTTTTCCCAGCTGTGTTCTGCTTTGAACTTGCTAGATAAGAGCACCGTCAAGTCCACTTAGCCCTGAAGTTTAAAATATGGACTCAGGACTGTTAGCTTGCCATAAATATATTGTCTGGCCTGGTTTTTAAATAGAACATGGAAAAACTTTCCTAGATATGGTACTGTTTGGGTGAAAAACCCCCTATAATTTCACCCATTTTTAACTTGCAGTGAAGGCAAGATAATTAACGCAGATAACAGAATCACATATTCAGCACAAAATTTGTCTTTATAAGAGCAATTAGTGCCATCACCTTCTCAAACAGATTTCCCTTGATTTCTGTTGCTTCAGAAAAAGAAACCATGGATCAGCCTAATACGAAAACGACAAAGAAATTGATAGGTTTGATCAAAGTATCTGGAATGTAAAGTAAAGGCCCTGCTGATAGAAACGTATCTTAAGACCACTAACAACAAGAAACCAGAGAAAGGTTTTTAACACTTTGACATCCAGTAAGTCACAATATGTACACTACAAACTGCTGTTGAAGGCAATCCATGAGGACAGTACTGAAAGCCACAACCCTCGTTTCCTTCAATAGAAAAAACTAGATAACATCTGAGTACCAAACAGAAACTGTCCAAAGGGCAGGAGAATATCCAAGTCAATGCAGAGAGTGTTGAACTCAGCCCTGCACTGGAGACCTGCCATTCTTACTCACTCATATGTGTGGCCTCCATTGGGAAGCAAGAGAAATAGAAAGAAGCTAAGACAAATAGAAAGATAAATACAAAGAATAGCATGTCACCTCCTCCCAACATACTGATTGGCATAAAATTATGACGGGGTAGCAACATTGCTGAAAACCTGTTGTTCTCATATAATACATTTCAAACTGGCCCCTTTTGCCACTATTGGAACTCATGAAGTTTTTTTTTTCCCTGCTTCTCCGAAGTTTTTAAGGAAAGCAAACACACTCTGGAACTGCTAATTCACCGGTGCTGCAGGACTTTGCAGACTGTTGGTTTACTTGAAGAGCCCTCCTGTTCAGGACTTAAAACCAAACCAAAGCTGACAAAGGACAAGCCATGCATGCTGAAGTATAGACAATTTGCAGAGTACATTAAATGTTGAGGCAGCCCTGCTCAGATTCTGTCATGACTGTTTGGCCAAAACATTTGTCCACAGGAATTGTGTCACCAGTGGGAGAGGCTGAAGTAACAGAGACAGCACTGTCCCAGGAGAGGAATTCAGGGATACTGGATGTGGTCCTGACCACTGTGAAGAATGGCAGCATTTCTGCAGGACCCATTTCTGCAAGGAATCTTTCCCTCTGCAAATTCTTTGCATATGCGAAGAAGCAAATAAGGCAGGCAAAGTAAATCCTTCTAAAGTAAGCTATTTTTCACAGGGTTTGGAAAATAAAGGAGGGGGTAAGAAAGTAGGAGAGCATTTTGTTCTTTCTATTTTTAAAACCTTGGGAAGCACTTACAAATTATAACAACAGTGGAACATACAAGTACCTAGATGGAAAAATTATTCACAAGGTAGTTTTTTGATCTTAATTATGATTTCTGATTCAAGTGAATGGCTGAAAACCAGACTACTGGATACAAACCTTGAGTCTGTGTCTGTTCAAAAGCGTAGCCTTCCCAGGGTAAGGCCTGCTCCCAGTGAAATCAAACTGATGATTTTAGGAGCAGGGAGAACATACTCTTGTCTTCTGAATCCAGTGACAGAGTCTAAAAGAGTGAAGTTAAAAACACCAACCTAGCTTGGAGATCACAGGATGGAAAAAGAGAAACAAGCCAAAAAAAAAATGAAGAAGGATTGAGTGATTTAGATACCAATTTCAATCAAGAATAATTCCAGAACCTTGGTAAATATTTTTTACATTTATGCAATTTCAGAATCTAGGCAAGGCAAAGATGCATAGGGACAGTTAGAAAAAAGAGAGCCTTGCAGTACATGGGCACATCTTCAAGACTTTCACGTCTCTGCTGTTTTGAATCTTGGCAATAACAACATTACTTGTGCAGCTTGAGGTTCACTGTGTTGGCATTTTGTCAACAAAACCCTAGACACAGACAGATCTTAGTGGCTCTGTTATTGTGGAATAATGACAGACTTGGATAAAACCTACGCTTAGTAGCTTTGCTGTGAGTAGTGCCTGGAAGTGTTGACTTTTGCAGGACTATTCTGTAGAATGCTCATGCACAGGACTTATCTTTAAAATGTCAAGGAATATTAATAAAAAAGCCCACCAAAAACAAATAAAACCCCAGCTGCAAAGCCTGAGGCAATCTTAAAAATAGCTCTGTGTCCTATTGTGGGATCAGTTTTCCCTGGAATGGCTTTTATGTTCAAAATATCTTGAAATACTAGTTTCTTGGCAGAACCTACTCAAATATTTTCACTGAACCTTAGATGAGACTTATTGTCTGCATGTCCCTAGGAAGCACTCCCTGGAGGAACAGGAAAAAAAGCAGTTGTAATTATACTGGGGGGACATACTGAAATTTCCTATCAGCCTACCAAGTGTGAAATAAATATTGCAGAGTAAATGACATTTTTTCAAGAATGAACTGAAAGGGGCAAAGAAGTTGATCCCTACTTATAGCTGGTGCTTCAGTGCAGGTAACTGCAAATCCTCAGAAGGAGGTTTTGCAACTTTTCTGTGAGTTAGATGGAGAGACAGTCCAGACTCCATGAAGCTTTAGCCCCAGAGAAAGCAACTAATCTACTGGATCACGACTCTAGCTGGTATAAAGCAGAACAGCTCTACTGGCTTCAAAGAGGATGCACTGATTTACCTCACTTGAGGGTTTTGCCAAAAGCTTTTTATACCTGAAAGAACAATATTTTTATTTGCATTTTACAGCACTAAGTGGAAGGATGGAACAAGAAAGAGTAATGGCTTTCTTCTCTAAAAATAGACAATGTATTAGTAGGAGAAAACAAGGTTTGCAAACTCAATTTTACAGAAAGACAGAGCTGTATTTATTGTTTAGCCTAATGAAATGTAATCTTAGGAGTGCTTTTTATATAACCTGAATTGCAGTGCATTCAAGGTACCACTGATTTATAAAATGAATGTTTTCCCTAATTTTAAGCAGATTATCAAAATAGCTAAATCAATACTAATCAACACTAACCAAGCTTGTATGGAAGATGAAGTGTGGGAGAAGAAAAACACTTAATGTCTGAGAAGACAAAGGATAACAAAGCAGATGATTTGTTTTAGGAACTGCAGCATGATTTCTGAGGTGTCTCATGTTGATTGTATTGCTATAAAGATAAAGGTTTTGCTCAAAAAGCACAGTCTCTGTCCAGTTCTCACAGATTTTTTTGTTTACCTCTCCATTTATGATGCACACACTGATGGAATACGGAAAAGTCATATTGGGATAACAGGATACCAGTGCCTGCATCACTGAAAGGATGCACAGGATAGGAGGGGAAATAGGTATCTTTGTTTTTATGAGTAAGGAAAAGGATTTTTATTTTCCATTTTAAGCATTTTGCAGGCTGTAAATGTCCAAATTTCAATAGATGAACTGCAGAAGTGGGTAAATCTGTTTTTTTAATATTTATACAGCACTATTCCTCTGAGCCTGAGACATAAGAGCCTCAATGGAACATTATTAAGACAATTAAAATGAAAAATGAAAATGTAGACCAATCATAGGCCTGTGTAGGTTTAAAAAAAGGACCAGGAGGGGCTACATTGACTACTCTTCTAAAAGCCAGACTTAGCAGTCTGCTAAATAGTAAAAGGCAAAGCAAGATGTATTCTAAATAATGCTGAGGGATGGTAAGACAGAAAGCCAATGAGCAATCATGGATGGATCACACCAGGATCACACTGGGCTCCACGTCCTTGGCAGCTCACTCTAACTAAAGGAGAAAGAACCAGCCAGAGTCAAACAGATCTTTTGTTAAACCCACATTTTAAGACCAGAGTTTTAATTTGTGAGCAGCCAACACAAAAGGAGAATTGTGGAGGTATTAGGACAGAATTTAGAGCTTAAGAATAATGGAGAAGAAAATGGGAAAATAATTAACACTAGTAGGAAACTGTGCCTGGACTAAATTAAGAGAGTTGGAGGAGTGACTCCCTCAGAGCAGCTATGCAACCTGCTTCTAAAATTAATATGTGAAAAGGAGCTGCACATTTTATTTGAAATTAAAATGATTATGTTTAAAAATAGCCTACTGTCAACTTGGTAAACTCTTTACTGAATTGACTTATGTTTTCTCAGTTATTCCATATTTTTAATGGACTTTGTAGGAGTTTTTAAGAGAAAGACACAAAACGCAGCTCTCTTCCTCTCAGGTACTGTTAAAACAGTTTCTGAATATATAAACAATTCTTAATCAAGTATTCAAGACAAATGCAGCCAGTTCAACAGCTATTTAGTCAAGACTATTTAGTGCTGAAGATTACTGCAACTCTATTGCAAACTTGAAGTTAGACAGCTGACTTTTGGCTCCTTGGATATGCCCGAGGCTGTTACCTCTCTGTTACTCATAGTACACAACCAGTGCCTAAAAACATATGACTTTCTGTTCTCTGAACATTAACTGGAATTTCACAAGTGAGAGCAGGGTAAAATGAGGTATCAGCATTCCCTTTGCTCTAATTGCAGCACAGCATTACTCATTATGGATTAGAAAAAGCCAACATGTATGCACTGATCTTTGTGGGATCCTCAGTTATTTCTCCAGTGAAAGGATTAGGGAATAGCTGCAACTAGCATGTAATCTGCTTTCTTGTTTTCTAAAATTGTAAAGCTACAACTTTACTTTTTCTCCTTCCCCCTAAAAATTCCTCTCATCTACTAATTGTCTGAAATAATTTATTTTCTAAGTGTACATTCTAGGGTTATGATAATATCAGACTTCCACTTTGAAAAAAGGGCTGTAGTGATGAATTTGGCCTGAGTGATCACCAACTACACCTGATCAATACGGTCGACTTCCAACATCAGTCCCAACAAAACTCTCCACAGAGCTCTCTTGGCTCTCCTTTGTCCTCTTTCATTCTTCCACCCCTGAAATATCTCATTCTCTTTTCAGTTCAAGTGAAACCACCAGCATATCATAAGAGAAGATGCCCATGCCCAGGGCACACACACTGAAGTGTGGAAATGTACCAGCAGCAGGTAACAATTCTCACAGTTTCTGCTCTCTCCTGTTGAGGTTGGTGACCTGAATGAAATTGAACTGGAATTTCTAATCCTGCCAGAGATACTGAATGGTAGAAACACCCCTGATCCCCAAAGGAAAATAAATGCACGGATTTCTGTAGACATGAATGTCCCAGATGACCTAGGCCAATTGCAAAAAAGCCAGCTCTGAAATGAGTCAGTTCACAGCTTATTGCAACTACAAAGGGCCTAAATCTACTGAAGAGCTAATTTGCAAGAAGGTCATAGCACATATGGCTCTACCTACATAAGTGTTATTAATAAGACTTGAAATTAAGTATAGAAAAACTTCATTATAGGAAATCTTGATATTCAACAACTATAATTTTCTAAAACATCCTTTTCTGGTGAAAAGTGAGTGCCTCATTCAACTTTAAATACTAAAATATACTGAAGCTAGTTTATGTCTGCCTGTGATAGTCCATGAAAACATACCTTCGAGCTAGGAGACATCTGCATAGTGACATATCCATCATTTGGGCCACACTGGTTGGAAAAAAAACTATAACTATAAAAAATTAAACTCATTGTTTACAAGCTAAATAGGTTGAATTTATGAAGAAATTCCCTGCTTCCTTGTATTAAGAAGATGGGAGTAATTTATTTGCAATTAGGCAAAGGACAATTCAGACTAGTACACCTGGACTAAAAAGTGAGTGTGTGGAGCAAACCAAATAATTTTCTTCCAGTGTAATGGACTCAAATGTCCACGATGATGAAGTAATTTTAATAAAGAAAGGCCCAAACACTAGCCAAGTAAAGCAACTACATCTATGCACAGCAAATAGCATAGAATGATAACATCACTTTAAGGTTTTACACTAGGTTTTCTACAACCATAAATAAAATATGTAATCTTGACAATTGCAGGTGGAAAATGCTATAGCACTTTCTACAAGGTAAAGAGCCAGCAAATCTAACTCTTCATTTAAAGCATGGTTATTCTACCAGAATAAAATAAAATTAAATTCAAAACAACTCTTCCAGATTTTGTAGGAATGACAAGATGTTCAAAGCATCAAGGTGCCTCATTTCAAAGATACATCAGCAAAAGGAGACTACAACTTGCTTACAAGATTCAGACATTTCAGACATGGCCAGGAAACACTTTTTCCCCTTAAAGGTATGGATCTTGTGTAACTGCCCTCCCTAGGCAGTTTGTTCCCATGGAAAGAGGCATCCTTACAAATACCTAGAGAGATGCCAAACATGATAAACAACAGCTCCAAAACTCAGGACACTGATTGTGGTTTTCCTTGCTAGAAATTGCTGCCACAAAGCTTTGTTTTACAGCATCACAAAAAGAATCCATACTGCTTTGTCATTTTTTTCTGACTCTTGTGTTTCCTCTCTTCTCTCGGAGTTTTCAGTTCTTTTTTATCCCTCAGAAATATTCTGTTCCTTTAGTACCCTAATGTTCCACTTGAATAGGATGGAACTCCTGTCTTCTTCGAGCGGGAATTTTAACTTGAGGGTAAATCTAACTAATTGCTCAAAGGGAACAACCTTCTTTTTCACAGCCAACATACCTGAGCTGAATTTCATACTGCCCTGCATGACGAGACTGCACGTTCCTCAAGACCAGTGTGAAGATGTCTTCATTTTGCAGGATTTCACACGCTGTTCCTGGCATTATTTCCTTCCCATCTTTAAACCAGTGAACAGTGGGGAAAGGATCTCCAGCAATGGCACAGGATATCAGGACATTTTGCCCAGGAGCTGCTGTCACTGATCTCGGTTTGCTAATGAACCAGGGCTGAATACCATCCTGAGGTTCTGTAGTTTACAAACACAGTTTACAAATCAGAAGAAAATGCCAAGCTTGAATGTCACCACTAAGCTAACTAATTTCAGGGAAAGCAATCACAGGCAAGGAAAGTTATTTTGAACATGCATGGTATAAGTTTTTAATCTGAAAATAAGTCAGACTTTAATTTTGGAAGTAACTTGTGTTCGTACTAAAATTAATCATTTACTTGGCACTTTACTGGCTCGATCCAAGCTTATATTAAGAGCAAAACAAAGGGACTTTAAAGCTGCCCTAAAAGGAATCCTGGAGATTTGTCCTTAGAGAATACGGGTAGGAATAGCTTTAAGGGCAAGTAACAGTACTATGACTGCTGTGCAGTTGAGAGCTCATGCAATAAATCATCATTAACAATCGCATAAAATTGCATTTAATATAGAAGACTGACCCAAGGCTGGATCTCAGGGGGGACTGGAGGAGAGAGGAAAGTCTGAATTCAGAGCACACAGTCACAACAGACTAAACAGCTCTCTCAAACACTGCAGATAAGATAGTCTACATTAAAAATAATAAAAGTCTCACAGTGATTTCCACTAATTCTCAGTAGAGGCTATGAGGAAATGTCAATGTTCAGTAATACTAGAAGAAGTTCCTGTCACAAAGGTAGCGTGTGCCCAGTCACAGGAAAATTGTAGGTACTTGAGTATTTGCTGTGGGGTTAACATCATGTGAGAAGATTTAAAGCCAAATTATTTGCAGCTAGTTCTCAGATTGCAGAAATCATGTCTTCCTTACCTGCTACCACTACAATGCTAACATTAAAGCCAGGATACCTAACTCCTAGAAAGCCTTTTCAAATACTAAGGACTTCAATTAGAAACAAAAACATATTAAAAGGTTTACTTTAATCCATAGTTAAGTAAGCCTGATAGTTATAATCTAAAGCTGCATTAGCAGAAGTTTTGCACTGTCCCTAGAAATAGGACTCAGGAATGCATTTTTGAAATAGTAACATAATGTTCCAGAGTGAAAAGATTTTTTTTAAAGCTGCTTCTGCTCAATATCCTTTTTAATTCAGATGCAGAGACTGAGAACTTGAGTGTCCTTCACAACAAACCTTATAAACACTCATGTATTTCAAACAGACATTCCTCCAGCACATTAGAATAATAATTTTCTTTCACCATTTTATAAGGTGAAGAGGAACTTTATACCTTGAACTGTCAATGTAGCCTGTGTTTGACTTTCTCCTACTTCATTCCAGGCTTCACAGGTGTATTTGCCTGTGTCTTCAGGAAACACCTCCTGGATGTACAGACTGTACTCATTGCCTTTCTTCTCAAAGTGGAAATCTTCTGTCTCCTGGATTTCTTTCCCATTATGCAGCCAGATAATTTCAGGAGATGGGTTAGCTAAAAAAAAGCAAGCATCAAAAATATGAGACACACATAAAACCCCATCATATGTAAATTAAGAAAAGGAACAAGTTTGGGTTTTTTTTGCCATCTTATTCTGCAATTTCATCTTCAAAATGTTCAGGAATTTCTATTATTAACTCTGTCAATGCTGTGTAATGTGAAATAGTCTGTCTTATTATGATTAAAATACAAATGAATAAGGGAAGCATGTATACAACAGAGAGGGAGAATGAGTTCTAGACACCACAAAGATGGTTATTAAGAGTTTTGGATACCAAAGTTCATACCAGGACTGCTCTTTCTACAGCACTAATCTTATCTCAGCTGACAGGAGCTCAATCTTTTTTGGTTCACAACAAAAGCTGTTACAAGTCCACTTCAACAAGAGGACTTGTAATAAACTTACAAGCTTACTTACCCATATTAAACTTATATCATTATATAATTCCAGTCAAGAAACGCTTCTACAGGTCTGAACACATTAACAATGGACAATGTTCAGCCACGCTGAAGATCACATTAGACCAACCTAGCTTTTAAAAAACTGATTCCTAGAAATACTATTTCCAAATGCAAAGACACCTGCTAAAAATATGGGGAAAACCACATACTTTGCAGCAGGATTTAAATTTTTTAAGTAATACTTTTCTATAGCTACACACCTGATACCTCCACAGTCATTATCACCTGACTTCCATCCATTACTTTGAGGTCAGTCAGGCCTTGAAGAAAGATGGGTGCAAAAGTCTCATTTAACTTTGCAGCCTGTGCACTCTCTGTCTTCTTGCTGCTCTTCTTTTCTGTGAAGTAAGAAAAAGAACAAAAGGGATCTCTTACTGGAATTTTCATGACAAACTTCAACTGACCTTAGGCTCAACAGGATTTTGAGACAGTGGTTTTACTTCAGCTCTCAGAAGGCAAAAACAACTGAAACCACCTAATATAGCTGTTTTGCCTTGCCAGTATTCCAAGCAGAACGACAAGAAATAGGAATGGAACTGCCCTCCTTCCAAGAATCCTCTTAAATCATTCTTAACAGATATGAGGGAATATCACTGAGAAATTATACTCATTTTTCCCCAAGTACACATGCTCAGTTGAAAAAAAAAGAAAAAAGAAGCAACCCAACAACTTGTAACCAAAAATTCAGTGCCATTGCTGTGATTGATGAGTTAGAAATGTAAGCTCACTGCAGCACAGGATTTGTAACTCTGTAAGTAATTACCATTTATATTGTTAGATGGTCAATATCCAATAGGTTTGAGTTCACCACACTCCTCTCCTGAACTTGACTTTGGCAATTGATGAAACCTGAGGTTATCAATATATACCACAAAACACACTATTGGATTAGGGCTTTTAAAATTTTTCTTTTGAGGCTGTGCAATCAAATGCTGAGAGAATTTAGAATTAAATAATTCAATCTTAAGTCTATCTGTGATATGTTGTTTCCAGTAGCCACAGCCATTCAGAGGCTATGAAACAAGACCATTTAACTGTGATCTATATGGTACAGTAGACCAGGAAGTCTACTCCTGCTCTAAAAACCTGAGCAGACACTTCTGAAGCCCAAGCAGTGATCATGACCAAACGTAAAAAGTCATAAATTTTTATCAGTCCCTTGGATATACTTTTTGTTTGGTTTAGCTTGTGTTCAGACTTCTTATGTCTTGCCTTTAAAATTGCAACCCTACATTCTATCCACCTGTGAAAATATTTTTATTTTGCTTATCCCTACCTTCAAAATTTTCAAAGGAATATCAAGCACATCCACAATAGTATTACAGCAACAGAAAATGCCAGACTGGAGAAAAACCACAATTCATAAAATTAGTGATTAGAAAAAAAAAGACAGCAACTCACTGAGAAAGCCCACTGAATCTCCTGGAGGTAAAAAAATTAAGTTTGTACTGGGGTAATTTGAGCTCAACATAAATTTGGAAGCAGCCTTGCGGGGAAGTTTTTCCTCATCTCCAGCAAAGCTTTTCCTAGCCAAAATCTTGTCTCACTGGCTCATGCTGCAGGTCTTTTCTTGGCACTGAGCAGGGAGACATTGATGCATGTGAGAATGGAAATATGGGACCTGAGTGAGACCCATTTGGCTTGGTGTTATGGAAGCACAAACCTGCAATGCCTGATTCACCATCAGACCACACTGATCAGTCTTAGGGCTTCCCACAGCACCTGCTTGGAAGTGACTAATGCTGTACAGGAAATAGCCAAGAAGCTGGGGGAAACTCACCTTGAGAAATAAACTCCTATGGTTCACCATAGCCCTGTGTTTTGTAATGGTTACTCAGAGAAACAGCTTCAAACAACTGCTGTACTAAACAGTATCAGCACGTGCACCTTCATTGCTCTAATGCCTTGCAGGAAATCCCTTTATCCCTCAAAGGGGAACTGTCTCACAAAATGTGGGGGAAAGAAGAAATCCACATAATAAAAAAGAGGAGGAAAAGAAGACAAAGAAAGGAAGAAAAGGAGAAAAACCCAATAAAATAGTAAGACAGGAAAAAGGCATAGGAAAAAAAATGAATGAGTGAAAAAAAAAAAGTTCTTGTTATCCTTTTTTACTGAAATAACTGACAACACTGCAAATCTAGAAGGCAGATATAGAAGAAGAGGAAAGCAGGGAAAGAAAAACAAAAGCAGAGGTGTGACTCTAGACCAGCAAAGAAATAGATCTTGTGTCTGATCAGAAAAGTTCAAGTCTTCAGAGAAGGACAGGTAACAAAAAAAACCAGCGGAACCAACTCCTAGGAAATTTGACAGTGACCAGGAAACAGATTTGCTCATAGTAGTTTTAGCAGCAATTCTCCCAAAGCCTTGGTACAATCAGCATTAAGTCTGAGCAGCACTCCACATCTCTCACAACTGGCTCTTTGCTCTGTTGGACTCACATGCCTTCTACATGTTGTCTAAATGAATGGATTTTTATAATCATTGAAGACAATACAGTATAACAGCCTCAGCTTATAAAGAAATGTGTGAGCAGCTACAGAATAAGCAGAGCAGAATCATTTTCCATAAGGAATTTTTCAGCAATGCTAACTCCTCCAAAACACGTGCTGCAGACATAAAAGATTCACGTACTGGAATAAAACCACCTTCTTGCACAGAGCTGCGTAAACATTACACGGAAGCAAGCAAATAATTCATAGTAATTGCATATATGAATCACAAACCTCAAAAATTTAGGCCTCAATTTTTAAAGTTATCTTAGGCAGATGTATCCTATCATAGTGAGGAGACCCACTGGTATGAGATTGGACATCAAGATTTACTGGGGGTGCAGGCAGCTACTCCAAAAGGAGCAAACTGTAGGACTGAAAAGATGAAAACCAACTCACCATTGCTACTGATCAGTGCTCACTCTTTGTAAGGGAAGCTGTCAAATTGAAATGAAGGGGGTCAGAACTGCCTCACCACTGCACAAATCTTAAAAAATAATAGTGCTTACACTAAGTTTAAGCACTGCATAGGTTTATGCTGATCTCCTGGATGAAGACCAGTTCTGTGCTTAAACAGAAACTTAGGATGGAAAGTATATAAAAAAATAGAAGTCTGTGGGGTGTGAGTAGTAAAAAACTTTAAAGAATAGAGCTTAAGTACAAGAAAAGTTACTGGAGAGACTGAAGAGCTATTTCATTGGAGGCAATGAATGTAATCATGCAGAAGAACATTAAGATGGATCATTACATCTGAAATACTGAAAACTCAAGGCTTAGTCCTGGGACAGAAAAGAAAAGCAGCTTTCAGAAAACATTCCTATCCTTGTAAATGTACCACATAAGAATGCACATACACTTTGATTTAGTCCTTGAAGTTTAGTCCTTTAGTCTCTGAAGAACCTGACTTCTCAATTCCTGTTGTAAGGCAGAAGTAAAAACATCTCACTTTGTATTGCTGGTGGTCTTTGGAGTACAGGGCAAGTGAAGACATTTCTTTACCAACAGATACAAAAATCTGTTGTACATAAGAGCTCAAAAATCAGAAGCTATCATGGCTAAAACAATCAGTATTCTTACCCAAACATGTGTCACCAAGGATACAGCAAATATATGGCTAATAAGTCTGACTTCATGGCAACTTGAACAGGGTTTCTTCGAAACACAAGCTTTCCTCCCTACTCTGAAAATACGTAGTTTTAAAGGGGATGTCTAATCTTATGTTACTGTTGTTTAGAAGTGTATGTTAGTCAATAGCATTTTGTACCAACAATTTAATCATCAAATATTTATTGAAGTAGCAGAAACAATTAAAAAGACTTTAGTTCTAACCCAGAAATGCTATTTCATTAAGAAACCATAGGGGCTCATTTAATGCAATTTTTCTTCCTTTACTTAAAATTTGATGTTATGGACTCCTATACTTAGAAAAAATTGAAATTACCTACGGACAACTTTAGTTTCTCACAGATGTTTTACACAAGACAACACAGTCCATTTAAATTCTGTTATTTAGTCAAAAATCATTGCATTTTCTCAGAAGAGACTGGTACAGTCATGCAGAGGCCAAATTACAAAGCCTGAATGTTAACTATTTTCAAATTCTTCCGAAGCTTGTAAATGCTTTTAGTTGTTTATTTATGATAGCACTATGCAGTGACTCAGTGTTTGTCTGATGAATGCTTTAACATTTCACAATTTTACATAGTAATAGCAGTACTCTACATATAATATACGTAAGGGCCCCTTCAATTTTAGCCTTACAGGTCTTGTTTGGAAAAACAAAATTGATTTTGGAGTGAAAAGATGGGATGCTGATCATTTGAGATTAAGCAAATAACTCCTATTCCTATTTATGTTGAAAAGATACTGTGTGATTTTACTTCCTTTTGAAAACACCTGGTTTTATTTTGACAGTAAAATGTTGAAAGGAAAACCATACACAAAAAACTAGAAGCTGTTTGCAAAATGGTGGCTTCAACCATAAAAGTTCACATTCCCTGGCCACTGCTAGGTGATTGCTAGTTTCATACATCAGGAACAAAATCCATGACCTGTACCAGGAGAATAGTAGGGAAGCAGAAATGAAAACAGGACACAAATTACAAAGTGCACAGAAAGTCTGGCCAGGATTAGTGCTTGCTTTCCCTCATTCCTCCAAAGTCCCTTTGACCACATAAACTCTGCTGGCATTCAAAATCCATATGCTCTCAGGGAGTGCTGGCTTCAGAGCACAAAGCCGGAGGACAGGAGGAAAGGAAGAAGCAGAGGCAAAGCTCCTAGCTGAGATACTGCAAGTCACTCTGCTTCTGGCTGCAACATCCTCTTTCGTAACACTGCAGGGTATTTCTGCTGCCAAAACTACGGACAATAAAAATACGGCACATCTGGCACCAGAAAGGAAATCTGGGACCTAAGGAAAATTCTGTTTGACATTAGCATAAAGGCATGACTTCATTATGTATCTATGCATCCTCAAGCTTATTCAACTGGATGTGAAAAAAGAGGAGATCTGATCTCTGTCTATTATGTTAATGCTCCCTAATCGCCTATAGCCATTTAATAGCTCCCTCATCACTCTTAATTCTTACTGCTCTCATGTAGGAGTAGGTTCATCTCTAAGAATGAAAACAAAGAATGTAAGAGTCAACACACGGTTACTAAAAATTTTTCTGTCAGTTAATTTTCTCTATCCCTTTCCCTTCTCAATCAGCTTCTGCTGGTGCATTCAATTTCCTCCCCCCCACCCCATAATGCCAAGGCAGTTCATGGGGGACATCAGAGAGCCCTACCTACTGCTCCCATAGATGGGCTTGATAACACACAGGTACATTTCAATGACTTCTTTTTAGACCTTGCATCTAGTTTACTTTATTGTAGCTTACAAAAGCTGCCATCATTTTATAACCACAGCTGTTGGTTTCATGCAGGTCAAATCGTGTAAGATAATATGGAAGAGAGCTATTTTAAGATTTTCTGACAGGCATCTTACAGAGAACAGTTTTTGCACAGAGCTTGGCACAATGTGTAAGCCCAGCTGGAGCCTTTTTCGTGGACAGTGATCTCTCTGCCATTTCAACAGGTTTTTGATAAGGTGTTACACAGGGTGATAGATTTAAAAGTCCACCACAACGATCCCACTTGTAAGTTTCCTGGTTTTTGCCCTTCCTCAGGCTTTAATATGCATGAATGTTGGGAAACAGTAAGTAGTAAGATGCACAACTCAGTGGGAAACAGCCTGAGAGACCAGAAATAGTAAGCAAAGCATGTAAACGGTACTTTTTATACCCACATATATTTTCTACAAAGCAAAAGGAATATAGGCTTTTCCCATCACATTCCCTTACCCCTGAGGGTTCATTTTTTATTAGAAAGACACTCGAATAAGCACTTAAATCTATGTTTAAAAAAGCCACTTACTGCATTAAACGCATAGAGATTAAGGAGAATTTAAACTCTTTCAATTTCTTAGGAAAATTACAAATTCTCGGCATATTCAGATGGCAATGGGAAAAGATATATTACCTTTGACGTAAAACTATTTCTACTAATCTCTTATTCTGTGTTCCAGCATTTGTGTAATCAATAGTAAGATAATCTATCTACAGTGACTATATACAAATTTGGATTATTTATTAACCTGTACTATTAGAAATTTAGGGCAATAAAAAATGCTTTCCTTTTATTTGAATTTTCTCAATCCAGGTTTTAAAGAGTATTTACATAAATTTAACCTCTGCATATCTGCAGACTGGAAGTTATTGCAAGAGGAGTCTTAATGTTAGCTGTGTGTCTAAACCAAACTAAACTTGAATTTTGTAAAGCCTTGACCTGGATCAGGACTTAGGGTTTGAGCATATTTGTTAACATGTTTATATTGATAAGCAATGGTGAATTATTGAGCTGAAGGTGCATATCTAATAGAAAAGGGGAAAATTCATGCTGCACTGAACAGCTAACCCAGTACAAGTCAATTGCACAATACACCTGTACCAGTTTAATGGCAATTATGCAACCAACTATTTATATTCTAAGGTAAAAGACACAGATAAATCTATAGCCTTAAGAGAAGGAATAAAAGAATCAGTAATTGCACTGTGCCATTCCCAGATTTGCTGCTGAAACTGAAGAATATCCATATGAGGATGAAAACTTTAAGGTTTCCAAAGACTAGACCTGGGTTTTACCTGGGCTGTAGTCAAACCAGTTAACATTTTATGGACATCATCTAGTCTAGGAAATTTTCTTGTTCATTTGCCTACCCTGATGTACTGAAGTCATTTTCATGTGGGCTGCAGAATGCTGACATCTCCTGTTGAAATATCAGGACTTCAGCATGCTGAGCACTGCACAGAATCACACAATCATTGAGTTTGGAAGGAACTTCTGGAGATTGGCCTTTCCAGCCCCCAGCTCAAGCTGGGTCAGCTACAGCAGTGCATTTACACACAGCTCCAGTGCAGCAACTCAGTGGCCAAGGCCAGGGTTACAACTGGTCACAAGTCAAGGACAAACAAAGAATAGAGAGTTTGCTGCCTTATGCTCAGAACACTGCAAAAACTCACAATGTTTAGTCTTACAAGAGGTTTAATTATACTGGAGGAATCTGTTTGCCAGCATTGTGAGGTTGACTGCCAACTAATGCCTGCTCCGAGCCGTGCGGAAGGGCTGCCTCGGCAACATTTACCATTTATGGTGTTTAAAGATCATTCTGGCTCACAGGCTAATAACTCAACTGAGCTGAGGAGAATGCTTAACTCAAAAAGCTCTGTGGGAGTAGGCTCAGAGAGAGAAGCACCAGATTCCACTAAAACCTCTCAAAAAAAGACTTGGGTTCACACACAGATCTCGAGCTTGAAAAGAGTTTCACATCCTCAAATGTTTTTGGTGTAAGCAAATCCAGCCATTACTAAATCTTAAGCTAACAATGCTATCAACTCTAAAGTTAAGAGATTTTATAAGGTAGAAAATTGATATGAAGACACACACTTGTCTTTCTGTAAAGTGGCTTTGCCTCAGGCCTGAGGCATAACATTTTCTGCAAGTTTTTCAAAAATTCAAAACTTGATTTATAATGGCATAAAAATGTATCAGACCATTATGTTCCTGAGACATCTAGGAATATTTCTGCTTTATTAAAGATCTCAGGTTAGTATGCCATTTTGCAAACTTAGGTCATGAGAACTAGGTGTTCAATGACCTAGCAATGTTATTTACACATTGACCTCCCATCTTTTTTTTTTTTTTTGCAGTTATAGTCTGTTTTTTTGTAAATGGAAGGTAAGATTTAAGAGCTGGGACAAGTTATAGTCAGTATGCTGCCCTTGCATGACACAGAAAAACTGTTAACCTAAGACTGACAATGCCCTAAGCCTGTACCAGTCAGGGTGGTTGGGGATACACAAAGGAGACCAAGTTCCACTTTATTTTGTCTGGAAATCTCTATTTTACTCTGGGCTAGGCTTCCAGCCCTATCCTGCAGCTCCATGTATGCTCCTTCTTTCCAGGGTCTTTCCTCTGCATAGGATACCACCAGATCAGCATTTTAACCAGGTCAGCCTTTTAACCTCTTTTGCCAACTCAGTTTGTTCTGCAACAAACTGAGTTGTTCCAGTGGAGCAGTGGAACTGGCTCCCCAGGGAGGGGGTCACAGCACCAAGCCTGCCTGACTTAAAGAGCCATTTGGACAAGGCTCTCAGGCACATGGTGGGATTCTTGGGGTGTCCTGTGCAGGCCAGGAGCTGGGCTCGATGATCCTGATGGGTCCCTTCCAACTCAGCATATTCTATGATTCTGTGCAATTCTGTGCAATCAGAATTCTATGATTCAGAGATAGCACCCCAGAAATCCCACTATCAAAAGGCTGCAGCAGTAAGAATCATGATGTGGGTGAACAATCAGAATAGAATAGACTGTCTCAGGTGAATGGGGTCTACAAGGATTATCTAGTCCAGCTGCCTGACCAGTTCAGAGCAGACCAAAAGCTAAAGCCTTTTGTCTGGGACATTGTCCAAATACCCCTTAAACCCTGAGAGGCTTGGGGCATTGATCACCTCTCTAGGAAGTCTATTCCAGTGTTTGACCACCCTCTCAACAGATGATTCCTGATATCCAGCCAGAACTTCTGGCACAGCTTTCAACCATCCCATGAGTCCTATTGTTGGATTCCAGAGAGAAGAGAACTGCACCTCCCTACCTCCCTCTCTGCTTCCCCTCCTCAGGAGAAAGCTCCAGGAAGAGTGCAGGGGTCAGATACAAAATAGATGTCCGGGTTCATAGCAGACCACTTTGCAGTCAGCAGACCAAATTCCTCCCTGACAGTCTCACTGGAAGCTTCTGCAGCCAAAGTGGTGTTTGCTTTTGCCTTCAGAACTGTCTGCCTTATTAATGACTTGCCCTGTTTGCAGGTTATTTACATCAAGTAATTGCTCTTTTGTCACTGTCACAGACAGCATCTCCATGGAAGGCCTGAGAGCCTGTATACCTACCAAATACATTTATAAGGCAGCTCAGCTGTCCACTGCTAACAAATTCCCCAGCACTAGATACCAGTCTGACAAGGAGAAAGGTGTTTCATTACACTAGATCAACCAGGTCAGCTCCACAATGAAAATATGCATTCTACTGAGGCAGTCTATTTCACCTTCACATGTATAGTCTCAGTTTTTGTGTGACTGCCCAGGTAGACTTTAATTTAATTGCAGGGAGTCATGATGTAGAGATATACCAGTTCCATTAGAGAAAAAACTGGGCAGTGCATGAGCTGAAATGCAACGGAAGCACAGTAAGAACAGGCAATCACATAAAGCACATGTGTCCCTGAAGATGCTACTGATCTAAAGAGTTACAGCCCCTTCAGCCTTTCCCTTCTCTGGCAAATCCACACTGGAAACAAAATTAGTTATCCTGTGGTAATATTAAAACAGTTCAGCTTCTCTCTTGGGTGAGAAATCAAAAGGATACTGTACTAAGAATGCTGTTGGGGAATCCCTCAAAGACAAATAAGACTCAGATTGAGAGCTAAGAAACCAAATTTGAAGTTAGACTAATATAAAGTGGAAAAAAAGAAAAAAGCACAACAACATTGTATTTCTGGGTATAAGTTAGTGTCAGAAAGGTACTCTAAAGCAAGACCTGTTTGGCATTTAAGTCCATAAAAGATAAGGTAGCTCTAGTATGGCATTGCTTGTGGTTAGTTTTCTCTTCTTGATTAATTTATATTAAAAATATTTTGAACCTGAAAGACACTACCCTGAAAAAAAAAAAAAAAAAAAAAGACAGAGTCTGTGTATGTGGCCCAACAGTCAAGCCTTCTTTAAAATGAAGCTGCAAAGAAGCACTTTCAATAGCACACAGCTATTATTCAAGGTTCCTACCCTCTGTTCTGTTCCTCTGCTGCAAAGGAATGATAGATGCTTCCCTTAGGCAACTTCTGGAGAGTTTTAAAAATTGAGCTAATCCTGTGAGGTAGTTTGATGGCTGTTGGAGTTCACATTAGCTAATCCACATCAGCTGCTTTTGAAAACATTCTTTGGGTAACATCACGCCCCTGCTTTCAAAATTACACAGGCATATATTCAGTGAACAGGTTTTATATGTATTTTGATGACTTCCAGTTTTCAGCTGAAACTTAGAACACTATAGGATTTGGCAATCCAAGCTTGGACAGTTTGCCCTTTGACCAATGCAGGGCTGTTCCCTACTGTTATAATAATCATCTGTTTTCTGTTATTCTAGTACATAATAATTTAATGCTCACAGTATTTGATCATGTGTCACAGTTGATTTAAGGGTAAGTTTTTTCTTTTTTTTCCTGTCTTTTTAATTATTTTTTTCTGTCAGCATCTCACCTTTTAATTTAATTTATAAGAAATGTTAATGCAATTTCTGACATTTAAATTTTTCTTATTCTGCATGCACTCATCCCTCATTTTTATCCAAATTTGGTTCCCTTTTTTCTGGAAATTATTTATAATAAGAAACTGTCTTTAGAGTGTATTTTTTACATTGATGGCACATCTTCTATCATTAAGAGCTTTCACACATGTTTTGCTTTTGCCTTTCAATTTTGGTTTCTAGCTGGCATTCTGTTCCACATTTGGTCTTGAAGTCCTGCAAGAAAGCAATTTTAAAAAAAAATAACCCCAAACTTAAAAGGGTTATAGCTATTGATGAACCATACAGAGTGCTGGACTGAGATCTTTGGGGCACTCTTGAAAGCTTTGCAACAGAGTTTTTTTGATGCTCCTAACAGTTTACCTCTGGCTTTTCAATACAGTAACAAAACCCCTCTCACTTATTGCTCTGAAACCAATTCTTACACAGACAAGTGGTCCCACCCAGCAACTGGTCTGGAATGCCTTTTGGACATTTAATAGGACTAGACTGGCATATTTTGTAAAGTCATCTCTAGTCACTCATGTTATGCTTGAAATAAAGCAAAATGCTTTCAAATCAGCAGTGACTTTGATAAGCTGTCACAAACATTTCAGCAGTGTTGGCAAGTAAGAGTGTTCTTTGCTTACCTTTGGCAGAAATGTGGATCTCAGAGAAACAGAGCTGTGGCTGCTTATTGCAGTGATAACCTTCTTTAAACGATTAATGTCTAAGAAGGGTCATTCTGAGACAGAAAGAAAAACAACCCATGACCTGAAGAGAGCATTTCTCATGACTGAAGGAAAAGATTCCTACCTGAAAGGTTTTCTTCCACCTGGTTATATTTTATGGTCCCACTCACACCAGATGGGAGAGTGACAGGAACAAAACAAACTGGTTTTTCAGACAGCATCTCCCTTTGCTGCTCTGATAAACTGGTTGCAGCAGGGACTGTGACAGGCTTTCAGGTGGCTTTAATCTGCTCGTCCAGTGATCAATGAATGACTACAGTAATCGGCTTGGAAGGGCTACAGCCCTCCCAACATAGACACTTATGCTGGGGAGGCTGCACTGGGGAAAAAAAGCATGACCAGAAAGTGGTGGGGGAGAAAGGGGAACAGATGTGAGTCCAGGCAAATGCACTGCTGGCAGGGAAGGCGAAATGAGGTCAAGAGCTAATAAGCAGGAGCAGCACTATCCGCTGAATAGTGTTTGCTTACAAAGAGTATTAGGCCTGTATTAAAAAAGAAGCAAACAAACAAAAAACCAGCACTGTGCAGAATACAAGCATCAGCAGAATGTGTGGCTGCAGAGCATTAGAGCCCACAGAAACACCGTGGCTGCCAGCCTGCCCTGCTGCTCTCACTGCCCACACCTCAGGTGCTCCATCTCAGAAACAGCCAGCGGTGCTGCTGCCTGGGGCAGGGAGGCTGCACAAATCTCAAGGAGCATGCAGTGGGTCAAGGAATTTTTTTTGTCATTTACTGCAGAGCTGCAAGGCAGAGGACATTCTCCTAGGAGTCCCAGCAAGTGCTCTAGCTCGATACCATACCTAGAGAAAGCTGGACCAGGCAATCGCCTACTCCTCTGACATGCAGGGTCTGTTTGCAAAATAAGAGAAGCTTCCCACATGCAGTATTGATGTGGTTTGGCACAACAGAGCCCACCTCTTCCCACTCTCCCTGCAGCCAACAATCGTGTAGCCCACCCAGGCACTGGTGTGAATATCAGGTAATTAAATATCCCTTTGACACATTTTTTCTACAGGTGGACCTGACCTATAACTCCTTGTCAGTGATTAGTTAACTGTCAGACAACCACATATCAGAGGGCTTATCTCAGGAATGAGGCAGACCTGAAGAACTGTCACCATTCCTGGGAGCTGGCCTTACGTTCCAACTATACCAGTTATCACTTCCATCTGTCTTGCTTTCATACTCTGATTGTCACTGCCTCAGCAAAACAGTAACACCAACTCACTACACATGTATATCCAGAGTCAATTAACTTTTCCTCACCTCAGTTTCCTATTCATAAAAAAACTGATTAAAATATTCAACCACCCTGATTAAAAATTATTACAAATTCATAATAAATAACTTCATATTTTATTCATAGCCTGATTAATAAATTCATAAATAAACCTGAGTATCTGCAATCCCCATCAGTGTATAATCATCATATATTTCAGGTGACCTGAATGTACCCTGGATTTTCGTGTTAAGAGCTAGTTGGTTTGCTTGTTTTTTAAGTAGGATGCCTGGTGTATTTAAAAATGGCTTGTATACCTATTTTCATATCATAGAACAATAAGAAAATTGTAATATGAAATGTGAAAATGTGAACACCAAATACAATAGCTTGCACATACAATAACAGGAACAAATCAGTTATGCACATGTTGTTTAAAAACTTTAAAAATAAAATGTGCATCAGCCCCAAAGCCTCCCAAATTTTGATTTTCCTGTGTGTAGAAAACAACGCATAAGAAAAAAAATCATCCTACATTTAGTAGCAAATGGTACCAGTTCAGAAATATCTATAATGGAGTGTTTGAATAACACTGAACCATGTTTCCCACCTCTCAGGCTTACATGCATTTACCCAGTGCACCCCACTCACTGGGAGGTTCAGTTAGAAATAATTCTCATGGTGAAGACATTTGTTAAGCTGTTTTTTCCAGGGAGCACTGCTCAGTCTCTGTAGTTCCTCTCTACCTGTGTGTCAGCTTTGAGAAACTGCTGACAGAGGGAAGACAGCTGTCAGGGCTCACCTCATCTTAGTCCTTTACAAGGCCAAAATCAGCTTCACCTTGATTAACTTAGTTTCTCCACAGACTACCTAATGGATCTACCCCAATATGCTCAGCCTTCAGATCACAGAGAGATCTGAAGTGATCTGAATATGGTAATTTCTCACTTTAAATAAGTAGAAGACTGATGAATTTGAATTTTTTAAGACCATTGCATTTCTATATGAATCCCATACATATGAAATGTGGGACTTTTTTTTTTTTTTGATACAGTGCCAAAAGCCTCCTACAAACAACTAAGTATCTCCACTATTTTCCATAAAAAACAAAGAAGTAATACTGAGGTCACCCTGTGCTAGACAGAATTTATCCTGCTTAATAATAAGGAAGAAAAAGACAACCATAAATGAATCTGAGACTTATGACTTAGAAGGAAAGTTATGCCACAATTAGCTTAGCTAATAATCCAGGGCCCAATGCAAATCATGCTGAAATCACTGGAAAAAATCCCACTCTTATATTTAACTGGACTTGGAACAGTAACCCTTTATTGGGAAAAGGACCTTTAAAATGTTACCTACAATAATTTCCTTTCCCAAAAACAAAGTAATAGACCATCAAAAAGGCAAAGAATGCACAGAAGTTGATTAGAAAACATGGTGTGTGGCTAGATAACAACTGTAACCTACTAGCACGTTAAGGATCATCTTGTACTACAATTCAGATGTGAAGTGAACAGTTTGACACTCGCTATCCTTGCTGCTAACTTTTCTGAGTTATCTGCGAGCTGAATTTCATTCAGAAAAATAAAATTGAGTTTTACTGTTAAGAGAGGCTATTCACTCCAGGTAAAATTTCCCCAGTGATCAGGGTAGATATGTCCCTTCAGGAGATCCTTGCTGCGGTAGAATAACAAAGCCAAAAATGGCAGTATGAAGTGAAATGTAGGTCTAGACAGAGATGTGTCCAAGGACCACAGAAGCAAGTTAAGGAAAAGCTGGATTCTGAGACTGGTCTGATACTGATGATATGCCAAGAACATCCACTCCTTCTTAGATTAAATATGGCTTACTTCTCATATACAAAAGGAAAATATTTCTCTAACAATGAATGAACAAACTGAGCACTGCAGCAAACTTGACATCCTTAAATAATCTTGGAGACAAAAAGGACCTGGGTAAGGATGGGTTACAATTCAGGAACAATTTTACAGACTTTATTCCATAAATCAGTGTTTGGTCGGGAGAGGATTTTTGAAGTTTTCTCCCTTTCTGCACATACAACCATTTTCTGTTGTAATCTGTTTGCACAGGCTGAGCATTTAGAAAAACCTTAGTAGCAGCATTCAGAGACTTAGAGAATGCTAATGCCAATAAGCTTTTGATAGAGGTTCTGATGGAAAAATATACACAAACACATAAGAGATTTGGAAATTAGATTTTAAATTTGGTATTATTTTTGGCAGAAAAATCCACATTGATCTGAGTTTTGGGGTAAGTTACTGTAATCCTCATGGCCACAGGGACATGTTTTAGGGTAGAAGAAGACAGGATAGCTAAAACTATAAAAATATTGAACATATAGTTTTACAGCCTGTCATGTATGTTCTTAATTCTGCTCGTATTCTTCCCCCTCCCTACTCCACGACTCCTAGAAAATAGAATGGGATGCAGATGAGAGAAACTAACTCCCCATGATGGTGGCAATGCAGCCTTCCAGCCCCAGACTGTGTAAAGTGCAAGAGGAATCCAACACAGTGCAACAGTGACTCCATGGCCTGAAATAGCTCAGCAGAGCGCACAAGCCCAGGGAGAGGCTCCCACGTTAGCATTGCCTGTCAGCCCTAAAATAACTCACAAATGCTCTGTAAGAGGGGACTGTCCCTTTGGTTTCTGAGTCCCAGTCAAGGATCAGACAGCCCCAGGTCAAAAACAGCTCCCTTGAGGTGGACCACTCTTCAGTGGCCTTTAGCTAATGCAGATGAAATGCATCAGAGAAATCATAAAACTTTGAGAACAGATTAATTTCAGGTTTATTTCAAATTGATGCTTTCTTACTTCGTGTCATTTTTCAGGAGGGAAGGGTGGAGAGGGGATGACTATATTTCCAATTTGGTGATCAAGAAATTAACTCATAGGTTTACCAGAATGACTTTTTCTATTTATTGTTTTTATTTTAACCTTGTCACACAGAATAGGGGCAGGCATAGTACTCAAGAGCTGTAGACAAATACCCCAGAACACTGGTGAACAAAGACAAATCTTGAGATCCCAGGGATCAGGGTACATTTGCCACCAAACTGAATTTACAAATTTAGAGCAGGTATTATTTAGTCATAAACAAAAGGAATAGTTCCCTTGGCAGCTGTCACTCAGCAGTCTGTTGGACAGGCAGTGACAAACTATTGTAACTTTGGGGAAAAATCATTTGCAGGTGAAAACCACCAAATACAGGCTTGCTTGTAGAGGGAGGGAGAGTCTGAGGGAAGGGGATTGAAGAGAGAGGCAGGAGGGGATAATCTCCAGGCCATTAAACAAAACACCTGAATAGACTGATGCCAGGCGAGATTGAAAGAATAAAGACCATGATATTGATGGACACTACATCACTGTTGAATTTATCCACGGAATTCTGTCAGCTCTTGTCTTCCTTTTGAACTCTGGTCTTTTAGAATGTGTTTGTTGAGATTCTAGTACAGAATTATGGCTTTCATGAACAAATCAATTCTGTCAAATCACAACTCTGTCAGATTTCTGAGACAACAGGTCACCTCAATTGCTTACTACAATGTTCTTCTGGTACTTTCACTACCAAAATTCCACTTATTTAGAGTTATCTATCAGTTAGCTGATAGATGCCTGTTCAGAATTATATCTGGTAAATCCTGGTAACACAACAAGAACATTGGCATTTGCTATCACAACTGCAGTCCCTGGCATTGGTCTCTGCTCTGCCTTTCAGGAGAAAGGAATAGTATCTGCCTCCTCCCTGTGACATTCTCTGATGGGTGATATTGGTGATACTGCAGTTATTATTTTCTTTCAGCTGTCCCAGTCCTTTCTTACACTGGTAAACCTTTTCCAGAACAGCCTCACTGCTCTGTACACTAAGCCCTTGGGAAGATCAAAGCACTAATATCTTTTTCTGAAACGTGGTTATTACTTTACACAATGCTTAAGCACTTAAGTTGCACACACCTGCAATAGGGAGAAGAGGTACCCAGCTGATAAAAGCTTGGAAATACAGGGAATCCACTTACAACCACCTCTGTTAAGGATCCAAAGTTATTTTTGTTTAAAAAGATTGTGTGATTGTAGTAATTACAGTAGTCTGAGATATTCACCTTTGACTGTGACCTGAGCACTGCAAGATGCCTGTCCTGTGTTGTTTTCAGCCAGACAGGTATAAATTCCATCATCTTCTGGTAGGGCATCTTGGACAGTCAGTTTTGCAACTCCATCTTCAAAAGTGGAATGGGCATATTGTATTGGCTGGTCTGCAGACAGAAAGGAAAAGAATTGACTTAATACATCAGCCACAAATTTCAAAAGCACTTCAGTCTTCAGTGAAATCTGGATGCCTAACACCAGCCAGCCTATGAAAGTGCAGAGCCAAATCCCACTCTGTGCACAGCCACTGCTCTCTAGTGACTACAACCAGCAGCATCCCAAGCACAAAGCACAACGTGGCTGTCAGACAAAGCTCACCACCAGATTCACTGTGTGCTACCTTGAGTAGCAGCAAAAGGATAAAAGTTCATTTTGGATTTTCTTTGAAATGGATAAGACCAGAACTGTGTGTTTGCTTCAGACATGGTCTCCATCTTGTAATTTGCCTGAAACTAGATAAAATGCAGAGAAAGCTAGATGTGCAAAATCTGTTGGGCATGGAGAAGCACTTGAAGTCCTTCAAAGGGTATTTTGTAGTGGAAAACACTCCAAGAGAGACAGTAAAATCTGTGGTGGAACCAAGAAGCTGATTTACAGAAGCAGTCAATCTACACTACAGTATGGCCAGTAACAGAAGAGTGCAGTCTCATCTATGGTGATGTGAGTATTAAAGAAGTTAATTTTAAGAAACTGCTTCCTTGAATTGGTTTGACATGCTTAAACTTTAGTATAGATGGCTTAAAGTTGTCTTGCTATTGTTTCAGGAACTGTCATGAGTCTCAGCCTTACTTTCTGAAATGCTTCTGCAATCTGTTTTCCCAATATTAAATAGTTTCCACTACTGACTCATCTTTGGTTGCTTTCCCAGTGTATGCAATACTTAAGCCAGCCTTATACCTGTGCATAAACATCATGCTGGAAATAGAAATCATGGTCATCTAAGAGAAGAGGATGAAACAGCAGAGAAGTTGTGCAGGACTGATCTGAAGATATCTGTTGCTCGGGAGTTTGGGGTCAAAAAAGACCAAAATTTATTTCCTTGCAAAACACTTTTAAAGGACACAGCTCTGGGGGTTTTAAGAACCAGTTCTGCACTATGAGCAGGATAAATTAAATGACGGGACAGATTTTTCTCTCATCTCTGATTTTTAAAGGAAGCCAACTCAGAAGGCAGTTATTATCTGTGCCCTATCTATATGCATACAGAGTTTCATTCTGAAATACAAACATATGTCAAAATCAGCATCATCCAATACTTGCATATATTATAAAGTGTGGTAGATGATCTTCATCCTTTGCTTATAAGCCATCTGTTAAGTTAGTAAATTTTGTATTGCATGAAAAATTGGGGTGAATATTTAATCAACTACCCAGAAGAATTTTAGAATAGAATCTCTCCAACCTTTGTCAGTGGTCACATATTCTTATTATTGTCTCCTTTTGAGCTCATTTTCACTCAGTCACACACAGACTGTTGGAACTATTACACTAAACCACAGCGTTTCTGCATGTGGGAATAGCACTACATTCAAATGCGTACAGGCTGAGCTGAAGCCCAAGCAGACAAAGCTTTCTGTTAGAGGACAAGGGGCACTGGACTGCCTTCCTAGTCCAACTATAGAATGTCTCACCTGACAGGGTCCTTGCCTGGCATTCTGACATTGGAACTGTTAGTGGTGAAAAAGGATGCTATCATGCCGTATCAGAAACACAGCCGGGATAAAAGCTGCACCATGAAGAGCAGAACAATATCTTTATATTTCTGTTGTAGGTAACCAGGATAGGGTAAGTGTTCTGCATGGAAAAGCAAAATGTGGACTCCTTTACCATGTCCTCAAATTTTGCCAGGGCTCTTTTTCTCTTCAGCTCCCAACAAAACTGGCTATTTTTTTAGCATTATTCAAAAAATAGTGAATTCACTTACAGAACAGCCTTTTCATTAGACCCCAGAAAAAGAACAGAAGCATACCAGCCCCCTTAGGAATAACCTGCAGTAAGATTCTAAGTTACATCTCCAGTACTTATATTTTGATGTAATAAAAACAACTCTCCCAGTAGTGAAATGTTCCCTTCTCCAGAGGCAGAACAGTCAAATCTCCAGGACAGCTTGGCAGCAGGAACAATAACAAAAAATACCTTTCTGTTGGCATGTTATGCCTGAAGAAAGGAAATTTTCCCCTGGCCCATTTATTAAAAGCTTTCTGGACAAACCACAAAGCTATCCTAAAACCAAACACTACTCAGAGAATTGTTATGCTAAAGTCATGGTCATATTGTTCTTAAATTCAGCAGAAAGAGGTTCAATTAAACTTAAGGAGAAGGAAAACCCACACAGAAAGCAACATGAATAAAAAATTACTTAAAACAGTCATACACTCCTTATTCCTGCAATTGAAAAAGAAGTTAACTAGAAAGTATTTTAAAAAGATAAAGTGAATTGGAGTTATACACTGAAGTATTGTCATCAAGAGCACCCCCAAAAAGTTATTTATAAGGCTTTGGTGAGGCCAGAACTAAAACACAGGAATTCTACTTTCAGGGAAGTTGTCAGTAAATCAGTGAAAATTCAGAAAGAAACTTAAATAAAACATAGAGAGAGAACAAAAGGAGAAAAGAACCATCTTGAAAAAGTTGGGAAAAAAGCTTTAATAGTAGATGTGCAGAGAAGAGTAAGAGCTTGGATGAAACTCATAGTTCAGTCAGGTAGCTCTTATTTGTGCACTCTCTATGAATATGGAAAAACTACTCATCCTTACAGACGGTAAGAAGTAATTACAGACAATGCAGAGTATACATCATCTACATCATCTATTTTTTGTCTCACTTGACCTGAAGGAGAGGTCAACCTGTCTAATGCTTGGAAAATGTTTTGAATTGGTATGCAGTCACAGCTGGTACATAGTCTCAGTTTCTAAAGTAGTACCTGGATGTAACATTGTACAAGCTGTTGCAAGGCTTTCAGTTCTTAGGTGGTGTGGATTCCTTGGAAATTGGGGAAGACAGACTGGACACCATGCAGCCTGTTCAGTGTCCAGGGATGGCCAGCCTGGAAGGGAGCAGGTTCTGCTGCCTTCTTTTTTTTTTTCTTATTTGTTTCTCGGAGCAGCCTTCTGTTCCTTTTTCATATGATTGATAACTTGGTCTTTGCATTCATTATTTCACCAAGATATACATTCTTTCCTCACTATTCTGCTCAAATTAATTCTGGTTTGTTATCATTGTCATGCTTGGAAGACAACTTGAATTTGATATTTTCTAGTGAACTTCACACATCCTGTTCCATGTGATTTTTATTTCTATGAAATTGTGCAAAAGTGCTGTATTCTGAACAGTAGTGGGATTGCTCACAGCATATTGCTGTATCCTCTGTCCTAGTAGAGTTCAGTTGTGAATATAAAAAGCTTTATATTGCAGACAGGGAGAGCAGATGTTAACACACCTTTTTTTAAAACAGAATTGGTCTGCCTGCCTCCAATTATATACTTTGAATATACTGTTTTCTTCATGTGGCCAGCTGATGAAAGACTCCACCATGTCATTTTGCCAAAAGCACTGTTATGTCTGCTTGGAGTAATATTTCACAACTTTCTCCTTTATTTGATCAGGGATATAAATATGACGAGTTTGTAGTATCTAGCTAGGTGGTAGACAGGAAGGAAATGTTTGCATTCAAGTGGATATTACAATGGCCAATTTGATCCTTAAGTAAAATAATAACCCTAGGAGTGTACATATAATTATCAACATTAAACAACTGTTTGTAATCCTTTCACGTTTGTATCAAAATGGTATATAAACAGTTATGTCTCACAATCCTATGCAAGACAGAAAAGCATTAAACTATAGTGATATGTTTCAGCAGCCTGGAATGAAAGTCGTGTGCTTGTGTCTTCAGAGTAATATATGATGTGTTTAATTTTTATTATTATGAGAGTTTCTTGTTCTTCTGTTACGCAGACTCATCACTGTCTTTTGATTTAAGAGCAGAGTTAATGCACTGACTCTCACTTACAGAACCTTAATGGTTTGAAATCCAGCTAACTAACAAAAAAAAAAAACACACCTACATTGTGATATTGAGCCAACTGCAGTTAGAAGCTTGGATGCAATGTAAACATGATTATACCTGAACAGGGGCAGTCATGTGAATTCAGAGAGAAGAAAGGTCAGTATAAAATAAATGACCTCAAAAAAGGCAGGGGGGCACACATGGTGCTGATGCACAGCCCATGCATCACAGAAACATGTGCCTTATTTATGTCTAGGCTTTGTTTTTCATGAGACAACAGTGTTCTGATTAGAACACAGCTACATAAATGGAGACCATATATCTGTGCCTGATGAGCTGTAAGTCATTTGAAAATCAACCCAAAGTCAGTCATCTGAGACAGGAAGATGTTCTGTATGTGAAGATAACTGAATGTAACTACATCAGTCAATGTCTAAGGGAACACTAGGAGCAAGAGTACCTTGGAATATGAACATGAAATGACTGACTCAGAGTTGCTCCTGAGCTGCAAGACAATTCTTGAACAGCCAAACAGAGATTCTACTCACATCTGCAAAGGAGGAACTTCAGCATAGCCTTCAGACAGAGAAACAAATTATGTCTAATGGGAGAGTGTCAGAACCTTTACTCACATGTTTTGTGTTGTAAATAAAGCACTGGCCTTTCTATTCTGGACATGGAGTTATTGGGAAGGGGAACAGCCCAGGCTGTGGGAACATACCAATCTCAAGATCATGGTTCATTTGCCCTACCACCTTTTTCAGTTAGCCCATTTACTCGGAATAGCTAAAGGAAAACAGAGATCATGTGCAAATAATTAATTTTAAAATAATCCTGGAGCAAACATCTTTATGGCAAAGTATGCTACTCTTTGTTTATAATCATGCATACACACACACAAAGATAGCCTGGGAGAGTCTGAAAAAAAAATCAATTGCACTTCAGGAGTAAAAGAGGTGATCCAGAGTTAAGCTGAATAAATTTTTCTAGTGTTTTAAAGATCTGGCTTTTAATGGAAAGAGTCCTTAGCCAAAGCATGTAGTGCCTGGATCACTGAAAAAATTTGGAATTGAAGCAAAACACTGATGTTTGAGTCTAACTCTGATATTAGGAGGCCATTAAGGAAACTTGACTATTCAGCTGTGTAATCAGTGCAGGGTAGGAGATTATACAGCCTGCTAAATGAAAAATATTTTATTTTTTAGTCAGCTTTAGGCAAACGCTAGAATGTCGAGGAACATATTCAGTTGAGAAGAAACCAGAAGAGCTTTGATTTCAAGATCTTGGGAACAGAGCTGCTAACACTAATTAGGACCTACCCAGCTGATGGAAGGGTGGAATCAGCCACTGGTCTCCTCTCTACCTTAAAGAGTGAAATACTCAGAATGAAAAGCATAAACACATATATTGAAAACTTAATGATGTTTAAATGATCACTTGCTTTCCTACATTCACCTTAAGGTTGTTTGCATTGTACAGCTGGAATTGTGCATTTTGTTTTCAGTTGGTCTGATCATGGTGCTAATTATGCCAAGGTTTGATCCATGTATGGGCCATTCATGTAAGAGTTGGACTTGATCCTTATGGGTCCCTTCCACCTCAGAATATTCTGTGATACTTTTCTTAGAGCTTACTATCTCTGCGGGATCATGATGCCAACCTGTTATGCTTGGAGCAGAAGCTCCTGCCAAAGGCAGGAGGGTAGCACAGGATTCAGCACAGGGCATCAGCAGCAGCACAGCCTTGTCCCAGCGCTGCAAGGGCTGTGTGACACAGCCCAGGTAACTCACCTGGCACAGGGATGTCACCAGCAGCAGCACAGCCGTGTGACACAGCCCAGGTAACTCACCTGGCACAGCCGTGTCACTAGCGCACCCTGCTGGACACTTCGCAGAACTGCGGCAGCACAGCCCCTGCTCACAGCGCGTTCCGCGCACTTGGTGCCCCTGTAAAGGGTTTTCCTCAGGTGTCCCAGCGGGCTGTATTGGGGTGATTTAGCGCGCTTTGGGGTGTCAGTGCGTTCATGCAGGTGCTGCAGAGCAGGAGATTCCTTACCATTGAGAAGCCATGTGATGTGGGGCACAGGGACCCCTCCCACACAGCATTGCAGCACAAAGTCTTGCCCTTCGCTCACAGTGCATCCTTTCAAGACACTGGAAAAGCACGGAGCAACCTCTTCAACTTTAGGCCCTTGAAAACCAAAATGAAAACAGCTCCATTAATTGAAATTGATTAAATTAGCTTTACCACTTAGACTTTTTTCTAAGTATGTTTAGATGACATGGCTGGTCTAACAGTGGTGAAATGTTTTATTGGGGAATAGAAATCATTTTGAGCAGCAAGCAGCGGACTGATATAAAGAAGGGATTCTTCTCTCATCTCCTAGGCAGGCATTGCCAGGCCTCAAGCTCTGTTTTAAGTGGTGATTTTCTCTGCCAGAATCCATCATTTGCAGCCCATCATTAGAAGTGTATGCAGTATATTAGCAGAGAGCTCAGCACAAAGAAGAGGATGGATAATCCTCTCCTCTTGTCTGTTTTCTCCCAGTCCCTCTCCCAGTGAGAAACAGTGTGGCTTAAGTATGCAGTTTATAGGTCTCTCATGAGACAGAAAGAAATTATCTTGGGTCTCCTGGTTTAACTTCAGGCACAGTAAATGGAGAAAAATTGCATGAACATGGATCCAGAACAAAACTTAAAACCAGGTGAAAACATTAGAACTGAGGACAGGATTTGCTAGACCCAACAAAAATTTCAACCAGACCAATAAGACACTGCCTGCAAGCTTAAAATAATTTGTCACTGGGACATGTTTTTGAATTTAGCAAATCATAATTCTCATTCCTTCCCTTTTTTTTCTTATTCACTCTACTGCACAGAATTGGTTTGCACTCAAAAAACATTTCAAATTTGGGGTGTAGAAATGCTAAGCAACTTCAGAAAAACTAAATGCAGAACAACAATAAACCCACTGACAGACTGTATTAAATACAAGCATTAACAGGAAACCTGAGTAGAGAATAGGCCTCCCTGTGTACAAACCACATATTGAGATGGTTTTAGCTACACAAATAACAAAACCCACAATATGTCAGAAGGGAAACTGATGCAGAAAGTGGCTTGCCAGCTATCACACACCACTTTATTCACAGAGGTAGGAATCAGAATTAACCTGCACTGAGAAGTCAAATAAAAGTTACGTAGTAACCACCCTCTGACAGCTTAAAAAAGCCCAGCCACAGTTTCCAAAGTGCAGATGGACTCACAAGAACTTACTTCTGACAGTTAACAACCAGCTGGTGGAAGTCTGGCCTTTGGGGTTGACAGCTGTACAGCTGTAAGATCCACTGTCCCTCAAGTAGGCTTTCTTTATCCATAGGCAATGAATTCCATCTTCCTCACATATTTGGACATCTTCTCCAGCTTTAATAGGTCGGCCTTCTTTGAACCACTCCACATCTGGTTTTGGCTTCCCTGAAACTGGACAATCAGACATTTGGATTTTTATGAATAGGTATTCATAATTAGTATTATTTAGTATGTATTTTGTTCATATTATTTACTTTAGTATAAATTAGGTACACTTTACACATAAATAATTATATAAACCTTAAGGCAATACACAAAACTGTTGTCAGAAAGTTTGATATATTTCTCATCTTCTAAAACTTCTTGGCCAATCCGTCTCTTAAAATAACAAATACTTGGTAACATGTAAAACCGTATCTGAAAAAAAGCTTCTGGCTGAAAACTGTTCTTCTAAAAGTCACAGACAAAATGGATATGAAACTGAAACAGAGAAGGCTCTGTTCGAACACAAACCCTTCTTTACTCAGCACTGGCACAGGTTGCCCAGAGAGCCTGTGGACTTTCCCTGCCCTGGAGATATTCACAGGTCACCTTGATACAGTCCTGGACCTGCCTGAGGTGAGGCTGCATGAGCAGGGAGAAGGGCCAGTGAAAGCAACCCTGGCCACCACCTGCAGGGAGGATTCCGAGGGACTTTCTCAGATTACTTACTAAAGTGCATTAGGGATGTCCCAGTGTGATTTCCCTGCAGACACCTTGCCTTGCATGTAAGAGTCTGTGCTTTGGGTCCAAAGCCAAACAAAAAGGCATTCACTGGCTTCAATAAATACTGGATGAGCCCCTTTTTTATCTGTCATAGGGGCTGTATTTCCCTACCAAACAGGGTCATGAATTAGTCAGAGCTTGCAAAGTGTGCGAGATACTCTGACAGAAAACAATTCATGTTTTTCTGAAAAATAAACTGTTCATAATGTGCCAGGATCTTTAGAATCTTTTCTCCACTCCAAACGCTCTGGACTTGTGATAGAAATTATATTCTGTACTCATGGGGCAAGACTCATCAAGAAATGAAATAAATTACCATGGTGCTGTGTGATTTTTTTTTTTTTGCCTCTAGAGAAACAAAAAAACAATTTCTTTCTCATTTATGTGAACACTTTGAAGTGTAAATGTTATTTAAAAAAAAAAAACAGAAAAATGCTTCCAGATTATTTTGTCAAATTGTAATTAAAAAAAAGAGAAGTGTTCCAAATCTACTACCCAGATTCAGCAAAATGCAACTCTCATTACTCTTCTAAGAGGTTAAAACCCATTCATATTCTGTGAAGCAAACTCTAAACCTCCCTTTTAATTCTTACTTTATCATTTCAGCTGGTAGGAAGCACTGAGATCATGCTGACCAAATATGAGACATAAAAATAGATGGCACTAGGGACATGAAGTGACTGATTGTATTTTCTCCTCTGATTTTTTTTGGCTCAAGGGCAGTGTCACTAATTACAGTTCTGGAAAGTGTGCCATCCATTTTCTCTCTTGTACCCTCATATAAAAGGGTCTAAAACTACCTCCTAGAAGGAGCAGCATTGATTATATCTGGGGAAACCCCAGATGAGAGAGGAGATGGACACTATGGCATAGGTTGATTTGAAAATTTCACTAAGTGTTGTGGAAACAGCATTGGACTCTGCATCTGTTTCCAAAAGGCTTTAGGAGGAGAGCAACTTTCAAAGAAGCAGGAATTGCTTTCCACTTCTACACACAGAAAGGGAACCCCTTTCTGACTAAACCCCAGTAATTTTCATCCCTTTACCTTTGCTCTTGAATTTAATCTCCTGGCCTTCTGATGCTTCCAGGCTCTGTGGATGGACCTCAAACTGAGGGGGAATTCCCAGGGGCTCCCTCTTCTCCTCCATTACAGCCCCCTGAGCTCCAGACCTGTTTTCTGCTTCTCTAGTCCTGGGACTGATGCGCTCTGTAGGAGGTGGAGTTTGTTGAGCTGACATCAGGAGCTGCACACCCCTTTTCCTGTTTTCACCCTGTCTGATGGAAGGGGCCTGGGATTCTGCCTTTGGTTCTGGTTGCAGTTTGACAGATTGTAGTGTGATGGTGCTTGAAGTTTTCTGCAAGACCCGAGGTCCCTGTTTTCCTTCTTTATGTTCTGTGTTGGTTTCTTGGTGCTGTCCTTGCTTACTTTCTTTGGCTTCTCTGGTGATGTAAAAGGACTCTTTCTTTGCTGGCATCCTGTCTTTGGTTTCAACCATGAGTTCTGTGCTGCCGGATTTCAGCTCTTTAGCAATCCCATTGCTGGTTGCCTGTTTGAATTCTGAATTTTCAACAGCTTTAACAGCAAGTGTGGCTGGTTTTGGTGGCATGCTGAAGGAAAATGAGAAGTTTGGAGATACATGACACTGTATAAAGACTCATTACTATTATTATCAGTAATGACATAAATATATAAGCCCTCAGCAAGAAGGTGAACTGATTAACCTGTAAATTCTTTCACACAGATCAAGAAGATGGGTCAAAGAGGTGAAGTGAAAAGTTTCATAAGATGAAATCAGGGCTCAGACACTATGACAACTCAGGAATTTCTGGATATAAGTCCCCTGCTCAAGTTCCAACATGTTTTGTGAGTCAGACATTAACCTTGCATGCACTGCTTTAGATGGGAAGCAATTACATGAGATCTGAATGACCATGATGTAATACTACTTGATGCTTTGATAAATTGAGGTCATGTATAAAATAGCTCAAAATGCCACATAAAATACTCCCCTAAAGGGAAATGAAAATGTAAATTGTGAAGTCATTTTACTATTTCTAATTATGGTGTCTTGTAATTCAGGTAATTTCAAAACAGGACTGATAGGAAACCAGACCAAAGTCTTGGAAAGGAAGAAGGGGTGTCAGCACCTTAAAAACTTGACTGGATGTAACAATATCAGCTATGGATTTATTAGGAAGATTTTCTCAGAATTATGATTGATCTGCTGCTCAGTACTGCAGGAGCACAAGAGTAGCTGACTAACTGGGGACTTGAATCTAAGTCTCCTTCATTGAAGGTGATTGCCTTGATCTGTAAGCTATTACCTGTAGAGCACTGTCTGTGTCTCACATTTCCACAGAATTACTCCAAGGCAGAATTGGAACACATCTGAAATAAGGGCAGTAATTTCCAGCTCAGCTCTGTTTTGCTACACTTGGTGCCATTAATTCATTAATCTATTCTCTCAGGGAGACTTGGGATATTTACTGGGGTACTTTTTTTTTTCTTTTTTTTTTTGTGTGTGTGTGTGTGTGTGTGTGTGCGTGAATAAATGATGGAGGATGCAGAACTACTCTGGAGAACCACATGCATGGGGAGTTCTGCTTCCAGTGCTGCATAGTTTCATTTACACTAAACTTACTTTCAAGTATGTTCCTAAAAATCACACAGATCTGAAAAACAGAATAGCACAGCATTTTCAATTCCACTTTGCAGTTAGGACAGTGTGAGCATGCCACCTAGAAATCTCATCCAGGGCATCTGAGAACAGATTAAACATCCCAATGACTATAAAGCAACTGGCCTTCATCAAAGTGTCTTACACAGACAGCCTTGAACTTTTCATTCCTACATTTTCCATTCATGAAGAAAAGTAATTTTGTAAAATAATTTTAAGATATTATAATGATTTAATTTTTTAAATCCTGATAAAGGCCTAAATATTAGTTTTTTCTTTCTTGTTACTTTACCTCTACTTTTGTATGTGTTTTCAGACAACAGCAAAGACCATGGCTGTACCATGCTTAGTGTAGGACAGGAAAGAACAACCAGCTCAGTACTGACAAGGTGCACTCAACATTAACTCCAAAAATGAAGTTTGACCCTCTGGTACAGCATAAAATTTCTGCTCACATAGCTTGGTTTTTTTTAAATTTTGCTTTTCTGAACCAGACCAGTACTCTGTACTTCATAATGTTGCCACCAGTTCCACCAACTATCTCCTATGAGTCTACCAGGACAGCTGAATCGGGCAGCAAGACAGAATTTTATTCCAAGCAAACATTTTCTGACTTCCAAATATAGACTGACGCCCAAAAAATTTATCACTTTGTGAAGAAAGCACATGCAGTAAATGCCAAAATCAGTGCACTGCAATTAAAGAGCCAGAGAAAGTACTCCAGTAAAAACATACCAAGGTGGCTGAGTGTATGTGTCGGTCTTATCTGGACCTGAAATATAAAAGAAACAGGTAAATTATACACACAATACTGTGCACAATTCAAAAAATTTGGAAGATTTTAAGCAAAAAATATACTTAAGAACCTTCACTCTTCAAATTTTCAATGCATTGAAGTCAAGATTGACTATCACCACACCTGAAATTGATGTGGACAACAGGAAGCTGCTCAGCTGAAACACAAAGAGGTCTTGGTCCATTTTGAGACATGGCTGCATTATGTTCTCACAGCCCTGAAGAACTAAAGGTTCAGGGACCCTTAAAAGCTCTGTGTTGGGGGAGAGATATATGGAAGAGATTCCAGCTGGGAAGCAGCTTATCAAATCTTATGGTAATTCCACAGAGTTTGTAGAGGTAGAGAAAGACAAACCATCGATTTGTAGAGGTTTGTAGTTTGTAGAGGTAGAGAAAGACAAACGTACACCTGAGCATGCTCACAGTGAAACAGCTGCAGTCCTCTGGCTAAAACACAGAACCAAGTCAACAGGAGTAAAACCTCCCAAAACCTGGACCCACCTGTAAACATTTACCAACCCATTTGCTGTGTAGCAAGAATTATCATGATTAACATGAATAACTCAAAAGGTAATGCATCGCATTTCTTCACTTTGCAACACCACCAGGAAATCTGGGAACATGGCTGAGCTATATTGATTTGCCAAGGTGCCTCATCAGCTGCATTGATAAAGCTGAGTACATATTGACCCACAATCAGCCTCCTGATTTGTAATCCTCCATGAATTCTCAAAAACATTGACAGTGTTTGTTTCTCTTGGGGGCAGCATGAGATAAACAGCTGTGGGGAGAGAAATGTCATTCTAGGTCAAATACCAACCACATCACTCCATTACCCCCTAATGAAGATTTCAGGATGGATTTTGTTTTTTCCTGGTCAGATCAAAGCTGAACCTATGCTGTTGCCAGCTGTGAGACTAGAAACTACAGTAGAATGACATGTAATAATTAATTTGCAATATAACAAATTTTTCAAGTCACCAACAAGCACTTCATAAAAATGCTTTCAGAGTCTCTGCCTCAGGGAAAAGATAAAATCATGTGATGGATGATATCCTCATTTCCACTGTGTTTTGCAAGCAAAAATTCACATCTAAATGCTTGGACTTGCCATGGCATTCAGAACGACCAAAAGAATTTATTTACACACAAACAGAAGTTGAGGTGAGAGAGGGAAAAAACCCCATTGACCTTGTTTCAATAAACCTGTCAAACAGTAACAGAAATATAGAAATTAAAACTGAAAAGACTGGATAAATGCAGAAAAGGAAGCTTCATAACTACTGGTTGCAGACAAGACAATACCATGCAACCCTGTCTATTAAAAGAATATTTCCTCTTCTCTCTTCACCTTCCACTCAGGGAAAAAATAGAACTATTGGAGGAAAATATCTATATATGAGATTATATGTCTTTGAAAGAACATGTAGTACTTCTGAGCCACTTGTCTGCTAACATCTTGCAGCAACTCTGGCAACCTGATCTAATTGATAACGAAAGAATTAGGTATTATATATTGAGGTTAGGTAAGTGGAATCATCCCATTAATCAAGAGCATTGCAAAAGAGTGCCCTTTTTACCGACCTGCACTAATCCAAGAAAGAATGGATTATTCAGAGATGTGGTCAGTGTCTGAAGCAAACATATACCACAACTGACTTTGTGACCCCAGTTCCGCATCGTCTCTCAAGGCAGATGTAGCCATTACAGAACAGAAAGCTCACCACTCCAGGGAGAGCCATTAGGAATCGAGTTTTATGTTTGTATAAAAGGCTTATTGAAAGAAACAGGCCTTTTTGTACAGCCTCTGTTGAAGAGGCAAACTGTAGAAGCTTCTTCTACAATGGCTTTATCAGACTGGAACTTACAGATAAAAAGTACAGCTTTAATTTGTGGAAAGGTTAGCTGTGGTTCTGAGCATCCCAAAAGTACATCCACTTGTTATTTATATTCTTGATACCTTACAGAGTGACAGCATTGACGTGCAACTAAAAGTCTTGCAACGAAAAACGCACTGCTGGGTGCGTATGTAACCCATTGAGCTCACGACTGCAGCTGAAGCCAGCAGCCGTGGATTTAATTATTTAATTGGGTCCAGTGAATGCTTACCCACTGACTGATGAACTTCCTCTTTAGTGTGCTTGCCGCAGGCTGTATGATTTTGAGGTTGATGCAACAGGCACCCTAAGAAGCATCAAACTGCAAAATGAGCTGTATATGATAATGCATGTATGAAATAGAACATTCTACTTATGCAAATACATTTGTTTCCTTAACAAGCAGTGAAATAGGCTGGGTTGGGAGTTGAGAAGACTGAATTTTAATCTTATTAAGATGGGTTTTTTTCTCTCTCATAATTTAGAATTATGCTCTTTTACTTTACATTCCTAGTTCTACAAATATAGATAGAATTTTGCCTCCCATAAGGGAGTTGGTATAAATGTGCATCTGGTGCTAGTACTCAACAAATAAAAAATTAATTACTGATTATAATGACAAGTGCTAGGTTCCATTTGCTGAAAATCAAATCAGTGTTCAAAACATAGAAGTCAAAGTCACAGCAGAAGTGAAAAGGTGTTTTAAAAGAAATCTGTTACAAAGCTCTTGGATTGCCTTTTTTTCCCATTGAACCAACACCATTTTTACATTGGTAGCATGCTCCAAGCTATCACAACATCATTTCAGGAACAGAGGGAGAGAGAGAGAGAGAGAAGAAGATAACAGGAAGAAGTGAATGTTTCTTGTAAATATCAAGAACACAATCAGAGACATTCTAACAGAATGCCTGTGGCTCCTTCTCTCTCTCCTGCAAACGCTTTGCTACCTTGAACGGTGAGCTCTGCAGATACAGACGCCTTCCCAGCGCTGTTCACCACTGTGCACGTGTAAATTCCTGAATCAGCAAGCTGAACGTTTTGGATCTCCAAGAACTGGATGCCTGCTCTCTCATACATGTTGATCCGCTCGTTTTGCTGTAACTGAGTATCACCCTGCAAACATCACAAGGCACCATGAGACAGTAGCTATTGTCAAGAGAAGGGGAGCAAGAATTTTTTAGTAAAACATCAGGTCTAACTGCTTTTCTCTTATCCTTTAGCCAAATTCCTTCTAGGAATAATACTCACATGGTATAAACAAAACAATAAATTGTGCCCAAAATTCTGTAATTCATGTCTCCAGGAGGCTTCCTTTTTCCTCTATTTTGCCACCTACTCATCTCAGTTTGGTTTTGGCCTTTCCCTGTTTATTATACCCAGATTCCTAGAAAAAAATTATTTTCATTGTATGTGGGCTCAAACCAGTTTTATGTTCCTATTTGCTCCAGGAAGTCAAATGCTTTTAAGCAAAAGCTTTCAATCTGCAGAGTAGTTCTCAAAAGTATCCCTCAAAAGCTACACTGGAGTTAAATCCAAAGATATGGCTTTGAGGCAGGAAGAAATGTGCGTAGTTCTGTGCTCTGTTACACAAACCAGATGATCACAACGACAATCTTTGCCTTTAAATTCTACAAAGCAATTGACCAATACTTATCTGTGAGCAAATCAGTGCTTTTGCTTCAGCATCAGCCATTAAGAATGAATGCCTTGCAATCAGACACCACAGCTTCTCCCATCCTAAGTTTAGGAAGGGAAAGCCTACAAATCTACTATTTTACTTGGGCAGTAAACATTTGAGAAACATCACCATGTTTACAGATACTGTCATTCTTGAAGTTTATCAACTTATTGCTATCTGGGTGCTTTAGGTCCCAATGGAATTTTAAAAAGCTAGTTCATATCCGGGGGTTGGTGATGATACAAAGCTTCTGTTCCTTGCAACTTAACAAGTAAGAAAATTATAAAGAAAATAATAAGCAGAATCAGATATTTACAAACAGGCTTAATAATTAGTTCTGAAAAGTGCTATTTTACTTGTTGATAAAGCTTCCATGCTGTTAGGAAGGTGGTCATCTATTGGTTCTACAGTAGCCAGATGTGGTCCAGCAGATATGTAAGTTCATTTCCATGATACAGAAGGTAACAATCAATAGCAAAATATTTTACATAACCTCCAGCAAACTGCAAGAAAATGTATGGAGAAGTACCAAAGTGTAGATCCAAACTGCTGGATTGGTACTCCCTACTTCCCATTTACCACACAGCCCTGAACCAAGAGAACTGAATGACAAATCCTGTTTTGCATGGAGCTGCATGGCTGGAAAACCTGAGCGAGCCTGGTGGGCCAGGAACCAGGCTGTGGTGGAGCAGCTGCACTGCAGAGTCCCAGAGAGCCAGCAGGTCCCACAGAACAGACCTGGAAGGAGAGGCAGACTCCAGACAGAGCCCCCAGCTGAAGGAGATGTCAGGGAGCACTTCCACTGCAAAAGGCTGCCTGTGTTGGGGGATGTACCCTGATATCCTTATATTACAGACAAGGATAAGTGACAGCACAATCAAACCACAACAGATAAGTCTGGAATAAAGCAGACAATGACTTGGAAGCATTTCCCTGTTCTCTGATAAGTTTTCTGAGGACTTTTTTTTTTGTTTCTTTCCCCCCCAAACCTGGAGAAATCGAGCCAAAATAGAAGCATTGATAAGAATTGTGGTTTTTTCTGTTCACTATAAATAAGGCATTACTCTGTTGAAGGGTGGAGGGGAGCAGGATGACACCAGAGCAGTCATATATTTGCTCTTCCAAATTAAAGAAAGTAACTGTAATTCTCTAAAATACTGACAGTTTCAGTAAAAATGGCCCAATCAGTGTAATACCTAATTTCACCTGAAAGCTCTCTCCTTATAAAGAAAAAAATGTGTTTGGAAATCTTGTGTATGCCCAAAGGGGACACTGGCACTTAAGACTTCAATGTGCATTTCATCTTTTCAAGTCCCAAAATTTCAAAAGAGAAGGAAAACATGAACTTTTGGGGAAATCATACCTTAAACCAAGTTACTTGAGGCTGAGGTCGTCCTGTTATTTTACATGAGAATTTGCCCGTTTGGCCTTCACGCACAACAACTCTGCTGGGTTTTGTAGCAAACTTGGGTGGACTTTCTCCCCAGATGCTTGGCCTCTGCTCCACAGATGGAACAGCAAGTCTTGCCCTGCAAAGGCAATTGACATTCTGGTTTTACAGAAGAGCTGGAAGCTGCTGTGGTTAGAGCTGGAAGCTGTTGTGGTTAGAGCACATGTCAGGAAGCATTTTAGACCTGCGGTCTGCCAACAAGGGTATATCATTGGTGGCAAACTAGACTGCAGTTAGACGATATTTTTCTTGGCCATGGAAGAAATGGAAATGCTGGTGATGACTGCTCTTGACTCCTCATGCAACTAAACAGTGTTGTGCTATGCACCCTCATCTGGCATACACAGAACAGATCTTGGGGACCAGACCATTTTAGCTGCTCATAAGCAGAGCTGGGAAAACCAAAAGATAGGAAACACTGTATGCATTTAGTTTCCCCCATTTTCTGTTTTTTAGTTGCCTCCTAAGAGTTTATTTGTGCATACTCATTTACTGTTCACAGATTTTTATTATGTAATTTGTTTCATTCTTGGAGTGCAATTGACACAGTAATTTCTGATTTATGAATCAGCACCTTGGTTTTGCAACATTTCTGATAAGTCCTGATAAATATTTTTAGTCTGGGGAAGGCTTTTATGCGTAACCTCATTTGCTACAATGTTTTCAAAGCAAACTTGAAGAGGACAGAAAACCAAAGTATACCTGTACCAGGTGAATTACTGTTGAGTGTAAATGCCCAGCTCTACTTACATGGCTGGTACAGCTGGGAAATGACATATGGGATGTAACTGAAGTGACATCAGTGACTGCAGTCCAAAACTTTAAACAGTTACACAAGCATAAAACATAAAACATCAAACAGCATTATAGCATGAAAAAAACCAAAAAGGTGCAACTTCAGGTCTATTAATGTCAAAGGGAACACACTCACTCTTTGCTCTGAAGCCTTGGTACAACAGAGACACATTAGCAGATGGCAGATGGTGATTTCTTTTTTTTTAACATTTAATTTCAAGCAAACGGAACCATTTTTAAGGCCTTCTTTTCCAGATGGCCTTTTACCACATGCAAGTAAGATGTGTAATACCTCACCATTTCTACCAGGTGTCAGATACTAACAGAGACCGCACCGCTCAGTCCAAGGTGCTGCCAAGACATGGTGGTTGCCATATGGGCAGCTCCAGGTTTCTAAGCAAGAGATGATACCATAATGAAAGGATTTACACGGGTAGGAGGACCAGAAAAAGTATTGAGAGAAGGGTGACTGTAACATGCTAAAATGAAAAGCAGTTTATCATATAATTAAATGTCTGATGGCTTTTAATGTTATCTCCCTCATACTACCACTAAACAAGAACATAAATGTGTACCAAAGAAGTCTTTTAGTAACCATCTTTAGGTGGTGAGTCTATATTTATATACCTGTACACATAACACATTAAAAGAAAATCAACTACTAGTTGGCCTGGAGCTTTACGTCTGGTTCCTAGACATAAACAAATGAAAATGTACAATTTTTTTTTCTTTTCCCTTCTCCTACCACAGAATTCTTAATACTGAATAGGAAGAAAACACAAGAGCATGAAAAGTGAGGAGAATCACTGTAACTCTATGCAATACAATGGATGAGGATAGTGCTTTCTAAAGTCTGAATATACAACAAAACCTAACAGCAACCTGAACTGTCCTTTCTTGTTTTGATTATTTATCCTGTGTGTATGTCTGTAGGTAATTTGCAATACAGAATTTATCATGTAAATTCATGTATCCTGATTACTCAGTTTTACTTACCATTTTCAGTCTTGTAATCTGTTCATTTTAAAATTTTAAAAAAATCATATTAATTATGAAATTAAATGCTCCAGTTTTAACTGTCTGTATTTTAATCACTAACATAATCAGAACATGTATTTTTGCTTACATCCAGAGTGACTCAGTGCCAGAGATATAAGTCAGAGAAAATTCTACTTAAATTCAAACTATTTATAAAGAAATTAATTCAACTGTTGGAAGAATTAGGCCTGAGGCTTTCAAAACAGTGACATTCATGTAATTGTAAATGCTTACTGAAGTGCAGAAAGTACAAGTAGGCTTTTGTGTGCCAACTTACATCACCCCATCAACTGTTCTTGTAAAGTTACTCAAACCAGAACAATTATTTCTTCTGGACTACAGTTTACCCACTGTGTTGCTTGGAAATATTTAAATTCTGTGGGCAAGAATGCTGATTTCTTACTGATGACTCCTAAAGCAGTATTTGCTCTGGCTTCAAAAAGAGACTGTTGGCTCATGGAAGTTGTGGAGAAGGATTCCTGAATATCAGAGAGCAGAGAAGAGGGTGCAAAATTACAGCAGAGGAGGGTGTAATGTTTAGGCATCAGCAGGATGTTCTGTTTCCAGCCACATTAATTCCTCAGTAAGTGTGCTGGAGCAGTAGCTGTGAGTTCCTGACTGCCTCAACCACTCTGCTTAGCCAGCAGCTCTCACAGTAGCTACTCTGCTTGGGGTAAATGGAGAGTTTTAGAAGAGTAATTTTACTTGTTTTCCTACCAAAATATACTTAAGTGTCTGTTAAACAATATCCAAGCCAGTAGACTGCTTACCCAGAGGTTTTGGCACTGGATGGCAGGCTGTATTTCATCAAGGAGTTTCCTGTAAGCATAGGACAGAAAGACAGAAAGTCGAAAATTTTATCAATTAGTTTATCATTAATTATCAATTTTTATCACTAATTATCAAAGTTTTGTCAATTATCACTAATTTGGGAATTAGTGATAATAAAGACTATGTACATTTGCATTTCTCCAGGTTAGAAACAAAAAGGAGGAATGCAACACCTGCAGTATAAGGTTATGTCATCTGTAATTCAAAGTTAGGCTCTCCAACTAAACCAAGCTTCAGCAGAGTTGCTGTCTAACCCCCAGCCTCAGTTATAACAATGCTGAAGATTATTCATGAAAAAATACTTGTTTGAATGACCACTGTCTAATTTCTACAGTGCACCAGTATTTCAAATTAAGATAGCAGGAGGTTTTCAGACTGTGAAATCGGTCTTTACTTGGCTGGGTTTTCACTCCTGTGCCAGCCCGAAGCAGCTTTGCTGCAGATGCCACAGGAAGAAGCTGGTCCCTCGCTGCCGCGGCAGGAGGGCGATGCCGCGGGAGCCCAGCGCCATCTGCCGCACACAGAGCCCGGCCGGGGACACCCGCAGCCGCAAATGCACAGCTGTGGGGCTGCGAAAAAACACCTGTTCTAGAGCATTATGAGAGCCCACATCACTGTCAGACAGGACAGCCATGCAGATGGAGAGAACAGATCATGTTTCAGTCACTCGTTTTTCAAGCGGCAGGCAGCCCCACGTCGTTATCTTTGCGGAGAACAGAAACAAAAAAAAGCCCAAAAAAACCCTGTGCTTTGCTATCTTGATGGATAAAGGGATTTTAGAACAAAGACCATATAATTCTTATACTCTGAGAAATTCAGTCTTTGGGTACTGCCCCGAAGTTGTTTTGAACTGCAGCAAAAACCAGGTCAGAAAAACTGATATGAAAACGACTTTTAAAAAATCCTCCACCTCCATGTAAGTTGTCATTCATAAAGTTGTCCCAACTTAAAACAAGGGGAAAAATAAATACTTCACATAATTTTTACGACAGAAGGCAGTGGCAATCATGTCAGATCTATGCATATTTCAGTATGTACTCTGAGTATATTAGAGTTTTTGACTCTGAATAAACCCACATACTGACAGTTTCAGGACTGCTGCAGATTTTTTCTTTTCTTCAAGAGTTCAACACAAAGTTGTGAACTGAGAGGTTTTGATATTCAACAGGTCTCTGATATGACCAAATTGCAAGAGGAGAAGCAGTACAATTGATTTCAATCCTTCCCTGGCTTTGTGTCACTCTTTACATTTTAAATTTGGCAGTTTGCAACTATCTAATATGCAGATGTGCTCTTAAAAATTCCTGGGTTTGATCCTGGCTGTTTCCTGTCTGACATTAAGCATGCAATTACAACCAGGCGTGCAGCTTTGCAGTTTTTGTCCTGAGTGGTAATTTTCCATGAAAAGTACAAAGTTTAGAACAGTCTTTAAAGCTAGGACTTTTTTTACCTGCACATCATCACCCACACCTGAAACAGAACTCACACTTTATCTAATTGCAGACATGTAGCTCCCTGCACAATGTCTTAACCTGTGAAATGCAGTAAATGAACCTTACTCTTGCATCAATGAGAAGGCATGTGTTGTGATTTTAACCAGACTGTTTAGCACACCTTGTTCTTTTACTAAAACTACCAAAACAACAGTTTAAGAATCTTCTGACCTTCCACTGTCAGTTCCACGGTTACTTGACGAACCCCACCATCATTGGCAGCCTCACAGGTGTATTTGCCACCATCACCTTCCTGCACACCTTTGATGACCAAGCTGAACACGCCCCGGATGCTGCGGTCCACAACATAATGGTCTCCCTCTGGGACAGGATGCCCATTTCTGTACCATGTGATCTGTGGCTCAGGGTAGCCTCTGACCTGGCAAGATATGAGAGAGAGTGGAGAAAGAAGGTAAACTTAACAGATGATGATATAATTGGACATTTAGCAATGCAGTGGAAAGTTCTTGACACATATTCTTTAACATGTCTGTTAAAGACATACTCTTTGCAAGCCAAATGGCAGAAGATAATGAAATGAAAAAACCTCTTGGATAAGCCAAACTTAAAATCATAAGACTAGTCAGGCAGATAGATACTCATGCAGAAAAATTTCCCACTAGAACGGTTTCTCCACAAAACCACAGTGAGAGTGCCAATGAAAAATCCTGACCTGGGTCCCTACTGCTCAGAAACTCAAAAAAAGGGGCAGTAATGCTACTACACCTCTGAGTATGCAAGAGTGCAAGGCTGTTGGACCAAACCAAATACTTCTAGCATGGTTGCCAAGGATTGGGCTTATAATGTAAATCTGTACTCAGCCATCTAGTTTTCAAGTGTGCTGAGACATAGTAGCTCCTGACAATACACAGGCAAAAAATGCAGACACATACCAAATTCTGTTTTGATCTTTAGAAGTAGAAGATAAGGAGCTGCAATTTGAGAAAGCATCATTAAGGGTCATTCTCATGTTATGGCAGGAGAGGACTATAAGCACCTACATACAGTCACACAAACATCCAGCTCAACTTAAAGAGACTCCTGGTCTATCCAAAGGAAGAATTTACAGCAAAATGAACCAGTTGTGTTCTCATTAAATAACAACCATACTGGTATATCCCTGCTTCCTATGGCATTAATGATACCTTCAGATTTACAGGCAGATCCTCACCTGGTGTAACTGAGAACTGAGTTACTGATTTGCAATTGAGCTCTTGAAACTTGATGAGGATCTGTGACTTTCTTTTGCAAAAAAATGGGAAAAGCAGACATACACGAGTTTCCACGAAATAAAAAAACTACTCAGGCAAAGGTTCTTCCTCTGCTTTGTGAGAAATGCCATCGTCTTTGAGGGTCACTTTAGAATGTGTTAATTGTTAGCTCGCTTGCCAAGTCATCATAACGACCCCTGACTGCAGTACTCCTTTCCTATCCCCCTCTGATATGTCAGCTCTCCATCTCCTGACTCTTTGATCCTTTGCCTACAAGCCATGAAGTAACTGAGTGAATCAAGATGAGCTGGAATGAGTAATAGTCATGGCTGTGTTTGCTCACCAGGAAAGAAGCAATGTTGCCTTCTGAACTACATATCAAAATTTGGCAACTGAGCAGGAAGTCCCTTCAACCTCCAGGTGGGCAAAATATTGATGATCCGTCTTGAACTGAAGAAGGCTTGGTTGTGGTTTGGGCAAATTTCTCCCAGCATTCTCCTCTCAGTTTCCAATTTTCATTTCAGCTCTGCTTTCTCTGACTGCACAGCACTTACTTTGCAAATTACAATATTTAGCCAACCAACATTACCCATTCTTAGGCTCTCTTCTTTAAAAACCTTTCATTTTTAATCCAGCCCCACCTCACTCCAGCTGGGTTTCTCATCTGCTACAGCTTAACCTACAGCTGTCAGAATTTTTTCTCTTTTCTTTAAATCTTGGGATATCAGTTCAGACAAATTAATTTTGCCAGTGATGTGGTGACCTGTTCTCCCTGGCACTACTTACTCAATATTGAAGGACATTAACATTTGCCATGAGCTGAATATGCTGAATAAACTGGAGAAATTTTCCACTTCTGGTATAATTTCTCAAATTTATTTGATTATATCTTTAACTAAGCAAAAGCCATGTTCCATGAATTACAAATTGTGGGATACTGCACAATGGGGGGCTGCTTTCTGTTTAAAAATGCCACAGCATTTTTCTAAAGCTCTTTGTGGCCATGGCTTTTTCCAGTGCTTTCTGATAAACAGCAGCTCCTTCTCATCCCAGACCCCTCACCCTACTCCAGCATATTGATTTAGTGCTTACTCAGAGCACAGGCTCCAAGGAATATCTTTCTCAGCACATTTCATTTTCAGAAAAAGGGAGTTGTGTAGCAGCAATATGAGATTGTTACAATACTGTAACTCCAGGTAGCTGATAATGTGCTCACTGTCACAGAAGGTGACTTGCACCAAATAACTGTTTCTTACTATTAACCTGTCAATGCCCTCATACCTGTCTTTTCATTCTGGATTAAGAAACCAACAGAGAGATTAAGTGATTTACCCAAAGCCAGGGAGTATATTAGAGTGGAGTTACTAGTTCTCATTTTTGCTTCACTGGATATTAAGATTTACTTTAAATATTTGAGGCAAAATTGTTTTCACACTGATGTATCAAGTATCTACAGTACAGTAAAAGGGAAGAGTAGCACTTCAAATGATGTGAAGACAGAAGCACCTTTTCAGTGGTTCTGTCTTCACATCACAGCCTCTTTACTAACATTAGTCTAGCCACATCTGTTTACAGCCGCTGAGATTCTGGCCTGCAAAAGAAAGTCATCAATTACACATCACCTAATATATTTACTGGTTTTTTCCAGTTTATAACAATTTCTTCTGCTGATTTAATGGAATTCTTCAACCCAGCTCCAAAGGCCCCAAGCATTAACCTTCCTTCACTTGTAACAGGGAACAATTGGGGTCAAAACAATGGGAAATACCCGTCTTCCTTTTCGATTTTGTTTTACAATATTCTTAAGTCCCTCTTGGACCACACAAGGCCATTTTTAGCTGACCCTTCAAGCTCCGGTAGACCATTATGTATGTACTTCCAGTATCACATGGCTGAGGCTACATTAAGTATTTTTCCATTTCTTCTCTGCCTTCGTTTTATACTTGCTCTGTCTGTATTAATGTGTTCATCCACACCTCTACACTGAGGAAATGCCACACCAAAAGCTACAAACACAGACTATCAGCATTCCATTTCCTTTCAAAAGGTTGAGTCATTCTCTTCCCAAACTATGACTCTTTTTTCTTGAATTTTTTTTGTCAAAAATGAAATAATGGGAAAGCAGAAGTTTACAAAATTGCCCTGTTGCAAGGATTTATTTCAGGTTTGGGTTTGGAATGTGTTTCAAACTGAGCCAGCCCTCTCTGAAATACATGATCATGCCATAAAAGTGTCAGGGACTCTTAAACAAATCACTGGTTACCAGATTTTGATCCTCATGGATCAATTCCAGAACTGCAGCAGGTTTTATATTCCTCCAAACCTTTCCAGAGCTCACAAAAACATCTGCCTTGAATAAATCCACAGCAAAGAGAAATTTATCTGCTTATTTAATGCCCAGCAGCAGCATGCTATAACCCTTATTTACAACTTGGCCTGTGTGAGTATTGCCAGTCCCAGCGAGGCTGCAGCTTCTCTTTACCTGCTCTACAACAATAACAAGTGGAAAATTGACAGCAAGCAGCAAATAACCATTGTATTAGCACAAACACAAGTTTTGAGTTTTTGTCTGGACCCTTCAAATGCTTACAGCCTTCCTGGGAAAGTCTGGTAAGGCAAAACAGTGCATCAACAGCAAGGAGAAAGAGCTGAGAGAGAACCTGTGGTGTGTGAAACTCCACAATTCAGGTTGTTCTTGTTCCACATCTGGGTCTGAGAGAATGCTATTGAAAAGGGATGGCTTCCCAAAGAAAAGAAAAAATACAACAAATCCATGGAAGCTGTACACTAAAGGACAATATTATTAGAAAATGTGCCCCTACAAACTATTCCCCACTGTCACAAACTGAAAGGCAGACAGTGACCACCAACACCAAATACATTTAGTGATCCTTTTTCTTTGATCCTTTTTCTTCTTCTTCTTTTCCTGTTCAAAAGCACAGGAAATATTTTCTAAAACTTGGTCTCTATCTATGCTCCATAAAAGAGCTGTTTATATACCAGTTTCAGAAAAACATAGGTTTGCCTACTTAAACATAGTTGCAGTAGCAGTTTAAGGCAATGGGCTTATGGCTTTTAACCCTTTCAGCTTATGCTTTTAACTTCAAACTTATATTCTGCTTTTCAACAACTGCTGCTGGCTCCAGTGAGGTCAACAACGAACACAAACCCACAGCACCCAAAAAGAAGCAGCCATGAGTTACAATAAGCCAAAGTGTAAGTCTGAAACATTGATGGGGTGTGTACTGTTACTGAATATTTTTCAGTTTGACAGTAACACCTAAAGACTATTAGAAATTATGGCAAACATTACATTACATATTCCAGCACCACGTCCATTGTACTGGCTGAGGTGTTCAGTGCTTGATGTTAAGGACTAGATAAATGTCCCATTTTGCTGTTTAAGGTCATACAGGCACTGAGATCAGAAAGAGGACAGCTATCAAAAAGATTTATTGGCTTGCAAAATCTCCCTGGATTACATCATATATAGACAGGCGCATCAGAAGTCATACTAAGACTGGCAATGTTACAACTCTTAAGAAGTTGCTTTTCAAAATAACTCCCTTCGTAGAGACGATTTCATATACGGAAATACTAATTCACTAATGACTAAAATTCCTCTCAAGAGACAATCTTGCTCCCATGAAATCAGAATTTTAAAACATCCAGATTCTGTCAGCACACAGTGTTCAGTTGTGCTGCAATTTCTGTAGACTACCTTTGCCTTAATTCCCCAAAGTCCAGAATTAAGGCTTATGTCTGTATAGTTCTCAACCATTGAATGAAAGAATCAGTTTTATTTCGGTGATTGAATACATGTAAAGTAAATAGATTTTGAATATACATTTGAAAGACAGAAATGTTATCTATTCACATACAGGTAGTGTAGTTAGCACATTCACAGTTAGACTGTAATGTCTGGAAGCAGTAAAACAACACAAAAACAAAGTGTGGATGACCTGGGTAACAGGTCATAGATGAAGAATGGCAGTAATGAGAAATGCAAAATGTTTTCTAATGCATATAGGTACCTGTAATGCAGAAGAGAATAAATTATTTCCCACATCCACAGTGGACTTGGCAAGCAACAAACTTTCAAAAGAAATTAGCCAGTGGGTTGGTAGATGATGGCTGTCAGCAGTCACCTCCTTTAAAGGAACAGCAGGTGTTTTGCTTATTTGGCTGCTTGCCTATCTTAACCTTAAGGAATGCCAGAAATTGAGGAAAGCTTGAGAAGGCTTTGTAGCCTATTCTCTGTTCCATGCCCACCTTCAGGAGGAAAACAGTAATTTCTGGGATCTCCATCTCAGAAAGGGCCATAGAGATCAGAAACTGCAAAGGAATAAAATGAGGATAGCTTCAGCCAGAGTTATCAGATGATAGCACTGAGCTCCCAAACATCTGCTTTTGGCAGATCCTTAGAAGTCACCATAAGGAGACGTCAAGGGAGATGTGGAAAATTACTCAGAATGTCTGACAAAGTCTGACTTTTATTCTGCTGCCTGCAAACCTGGCAGAGCAAATACTCATTTCTAGCGGGGAGTAAACTGCTTGCACATTTTGCAAAACTTAGAGTAATAAGGCATCAGATTGTATCAAGAAAGCAGCAGAAGAAACGTCATTAAATAGCATGACACATTTTGCAAGTGTAATTGCAACCAAAAAGGTAAAGATACAGGAAAAAAATAACACACTTGAAATGTGGTAGAGACTGGATAGTGTGCCTCTTCTTCCATTGTCTAGGTATCAGCAAAAATAGAATATTATTGCCTTTATTGCAAGTTACATATTAGATGGGCTCATCTGAAGGTCACATGGTTGAAGGCTCTCATGCAGCCCCAAGAAATTAAACCCAAACATTAGCAGCTGTTCTGTGTATGTGGCTCATCCTAGGTCCTACAAATAAAGAGGTATTTCCCACAGTCATCAGAGGGCCAGAGCCCTCTATTTTACTTGAATCAAGAGCCAAAGGGTTTTGACCCTGGACCTTGATCAGAAGTCTAGCGGAAGGACCTTAGCAGAGGATGCTACACCATAACATATACTCTGTCCATGTAGACAGAGCTGTGTTTCTCTCAAACTAGAGAAAAAAACTGCTTCTTTTTTTAATATTTCATACTGCTGTGAACTCTTAATTTCAGTCTTAGGAAAGAAGTACTATAAAACTGTTGAGACTACAACATGAATGTTGAAACTACAGCCCACCTATTAGGTGCTATATTTTGATTTAGATTTCATTTTTACTGTTAGGGCAGGTGGGAAACATGGTTCTGGCCAGTGCAGCTCTTTTTAAGTCTTGTAACAAAACTTCTGTTAGGCTCAAGCTGCAGTTTGCTTTAACAAATGAACAGCAGATGTTCTTGATAAAGGAAAGTGGACATGATACATTGTTAAGCTCCTTCTGAGACTTTAAACACACACAAACCATATCTCAAGAATAGTTTATCCCTTTTAAAAGCTTGCTTCTAAAACAGAGAATTTGTCTGGCAAGGTTAAACATGAAAATGTTAAATATTTGGAGACTTAGCCATGACTTTGCAAACAAAGTGAAAAACCTACCTCTTCTGCAGAACAGTCTAGAATCCACAGTTGTGTCATTAAAGCAAAAACACAGAGTAGGAGCAAACATGCTCACTTCAAAGCATTACCTACTGTACATACAAGAAAAACCAAGGTCTTTCTGTAAACCTAGGACATGTTTTATTTTTCTACTTTGCACTCACCAGTGCCATATGGCATTTGATACTTTATAGTCCAAGCACCAAACACAAGATCCTGCTGCAGATGGCATCCCAGAAATTTTAGTTTTGACTCTTGAAAAGTAGTTCTGCATAGTCTGTTTATTCGGTATCACACTATTCAGCCCCTTTTTGCAGATTGCAAAGGTGCTGAACACTACACATACTACCACAGGTCTTTAGGGGAATCAGTTTTTATGGTGCTCAGCAGGGAAGAATTTATGACCTATCCATGGAAGACATGGTCTGCTAACTGAAAAGCAGACAGCAGCTGCACGTAATTTCTTCTTCAATCTTCTACATTTGATCTTTTTTTTTTTTTTTTTAATTCAGTGTCAAGAGCTCCCAGAGGTGCACAGAGTATTGGCTTCATGCTCCATCACCAGAGTATAACTGTTTGAAAAAAGCACTGCTATCCCAGGTACCATAACCTCAACAAGTCCATTTGTGTTATATTTTTTTCTGAAAGACTCAAGTGGAATTTCAGAGTAGCACTGGGTGTCAAGCTGCCTTGAGTTTATCCAAGTTCAAATATCAGTCCCAATTTATGCAGCTCTTAAGAGGAAGTTTAAGCCTTATTTATGTCTTTTGGAATTAATCACATGTACAGGTGCTTTTCCTAAAACAGATTTTATTTAATTTAAAGAATAAGTTTAACTGTATTGAAATACAGAACTCTGCCATGATGGATTCTACCCTTTCCTGTACAGAGGGCATAAGGGAACACACTGTATATATACATTCTCTACAGTGGAACATGTCCGTGGAGCTGGGATGTCAATCAGCAACTGAACTGGGGGCTGTAAACCTCTGCTACACTAATGGGGGCATTTTCACACAGCTTCCTCATTTCAGGCTGGCAGAGCTTTTCTGATGCAGCTTTCATAAATCATTCTGCCAGCAGCAACATCTGCCTTTTTACTCTTCTCACATTGTAGCCACCTGACCTGTAGCAATTAGGTGTGTGATGAGAGTTTCATGCAAACCACCCACAGAGTTCACCTAGATGTTTTTTTCTGTAAGTAAAAGTTTTCTGAATTTAATGTGGGATTATAGGTAGACTGAATATCTGTCCATCTTTAGATCTGTTTAATATTTGTATTTAGTCATTGATTTCCCCATTTTTAAAAAGCCTTCCTCTGGCTGCCAATTCAAAAGCAGATGCCATGAACCTTGGATAAAGTCTAGGAGAAAGCTTAGGCTATTTCCTCCACTGCTACCCAGATGCTGTCCTGCCACACAAAGATGACAAGGTCTCCATAAAGTGGTAACATTCTGTCATTTTGTCAAAGTAGGAGTGTGCAGGAAACTGAGTTATGTAGAAACTGAAGATAATTCCAGTCCAAAATAGGTAGTGGTAGCTGTCACTTAGGAAAATGTAGCTTTGACTTCATAGCTGAGGATCTGAGACATGGAGACACTCAGACTTTGCCAAACTCACACTTAAAGGAACTTAGATTTCAATAGTTAGTACTATTAGATGAAATAATCTGACCATATTTCCTCCTTACTAACAAATTTGCTATTGCAAAGTCTGAAGACCCAGCACAGAGGGGCCACTGCTCTTCTCAGAAGAACAAGGACTGAATGTGTTTGTATTCAGACACCAAAGTGCACAGTATTGAGTGAACAGTGGAGAGGATCCAGACAGAATAAGTCCAGAGCCTTGGCAATGAAATAAAAACCACACAAAATAAAGTTACAAATAAGAGAAGTAAAGCCACCACCACAGGAAAATGTGAGCAACACGATAAGAAATGATTCTGTCAGCTCTCAATAACTTCAGTACTGCCACACAGTATGGGCCAAAAAGATTCCAAAGGCAAGGGCAAGTACAAGACCTCTCAACACAACAGTGAAGATAAACTTTGCAGCCCTCTCTTGAGTGAAACTCTCATCAATTTTAATGAAAGTTTTCCCTGGTTCTAAGTCTCTCCTTAAAGAAGAAAAGGCAAACTGCAAAGACAAAGCTTTCTTCCCGTGGTCCAACTTTTTAAAAGTGTTAGATTTCATGAGGTGCTGAATAGCTTAAAATGCTAAAAAATTGCTAAGAAATAGCTGACCTATGTTCATGGTAAAGGGTCATTTAGGATTATGCAGTACAAATATAAGGGAGTTCAAAGGGAAAGGACTGTGGCTGTGGAATGGAAATAAGGCTCTTGCTAATTTTTCTACATGGCCCAATAAGTCCCTCAAATTTTGTCTCTTTCCCTATCCTTCTCTTAGTTCCCCTCTTTGGTGATTCTGAGTCAAGATGTCTATCAAACATGACTAGATGAAGCAGCTGCTTTACATCAGTAACAGTGAATTTAGGAGCATGTCAGAAGTTTCCTGATAGGACTGGCATTCATTTCAGAGCAGCAGCAATCTTTGTTACAGGAAACAAGATTTTGAGGAATCAGACCAGAGTTTTGAAAAGCTGTCAGAACAGAAGTGGTTAATTAATTTCCAGTTCAGCAGGACAGCCTGATTTATGGTGTTTGCCACTACTTTTGTTCATAAATTTTATGTGGCAACACTAGAAGAAAGACTGAAACATAAAACAGTTTAACACAATAAAAATAAAAGGTTGGGAAATTTTCTTACCTCTTCTCATCAAAAAAAGCTGAACTTTTAAGACTTGAAGATTTTTACTTTCAATTGTCAATCCTTCATTCATCCTTTATTCAGTAATAATTCAGAAAGGTGGATAATTATTGTTTAGACAAAGTAAAAGCAGGAGGAAGCTCCCTGAGCAAGTACAGGATGAAATGAACACCAACATTTTGCTCTGTCATTAGCAAAATGTGTGTGTGTCCCCACTTAGAAGTAGAACTGTAAACATTTAGCTGTTTTATCTCACAGAACTGATCACAGAATCTAGATGCTTTAAGCCACAGCCTGAGACTGGGATATCATCAGGTCAAAAGACTGCTGATACCACAGGAAAGCAGCACAATCAAACATCATCAGTTATTTTCATAACAACAATCCCTTCAAAACTGCAATACCTGGGGTTGGAATTGGCAGTCACTTTTTAAGGATGACAATTCACCCTGTTTCTTTTCTTTCACAAGAGAATGTTCATCATTTATTGCAATAAAACTTGAAAAAAAAAGATTTCTCCATTGCATATTATTTCTGGAAGACCGAAAGGTTTTGTTTGTTTGTTTGCATTTTTATTTACTGGTGTAAAGTTTCTGTCTTAATAGGGCAAGAATTCATCTCATATGTCAGTGAATACTAGTGCCCCTATGTTCCTGTAGGAGCTATGCCAGTGACCAAACAAGCTTCATACTTTCCTAGTTTGGGGATGTTGTTCTTAGCATGCTATCAACAGATAAAAAATTTACAAGAGTGCACACTGTATGCATGACCTATTATGGAAAATTATTGAGTAAAAATTGCTTTCTTTCTGTGCCCAAAACACACAGCCACTGGAAAATATGTTTGGAGCTACAAAATTTGCAATTAAGGGCAGCAATCCACTTCTGAAGTGTAAGGTGGTAACAAATACTATGTGCTTTAAATGAACATGCCCATACTTTATCAGTTTCCAAGCAGACAAGATTTTATTTCCTGCAATTTAGGAGTCTGGCCATGGCCACAGAAAACGCTGAAACTGGATTTTGTTGCTGGGTTGCCTGCACAGTTAACGACTGTCTGCCGATAGTGACAAAGACTGCTGGAAAAGGCTGTGCTCTGGAGAAGCTATAAAAATTCTCCTAAGTTATGTGTTCTGCTTTGTTAGTGCTTCTTGGTAGGGCTGAGAAAACCGTGGGCATGAAGTGTCATTTGTTACAAACTTCTCTAAAAGGTGATGTGATTATGAAGAGATATAAAATGCAATGTTGGATCATGAAGATGTGAACACATCAGACAGCCTAAACAACTGGAATTTCCCATTGCACCATTTATTCCACCATGTGCAACTTACTGCTATGCCATAAATAATGAGGACTTCTGTACAAAATCCTATGGAAAAACATCAACTGCTCATTAGCAACTGTCAGTGATTCTTTTACCCTGTAATAATCTGTGAAATTGATAAGCTTTCCTAACTTCACACATACCCTTTTAGTAACATCTTAGCAGAGGTAACTCAGATAGTACAATGCACAAATGGCTGTGTTTAGAATAAAAATAAAAACCAAGGGCTGAGCAACAACAGTTTAACAGAAAAAAACCTCAAACTACTAACTCAAATACTAAGTATAAATTGCTGTGACCATAAATTTCTAGTTCAACAATTCAGGATAAATATTTATAGACACGCTGAGTTTAAGCGAAAGTTTGTGGGCTCACCTCTCTAATGCTTTCTCTCAAAACTAAAATTGCTGTGATCTTGGTAAGAGAAACACACATGCATTCAAAAGTAGCTGTTTAGGTTGTGGAAAAAGAGCTTACTCTGCATATGCTTTCAAGAGAGCTCCACTTAACTGCAGTTGCTCCGTTCCTGCTGAGAGGTCTGAACAAATCCAACATCGTGTTTTCCATTAAACCTATGGGTATGCAATTGTCTCCCATGCAGACAAACCTTCCGTTCATTTGCATATCCCAACAAACCAGCTTTGAGTCAAGGCTCTGAAGACCCAGTTCTGGCATTGTGAAAGAGATGCTCTGAAGCCAACAGGAGGCACTTAGATAGCTGTGATGTTTGCACCCATTGCACATCTTAATTTTCTCTTCCAAACTCAGAAGTTATTCATGTCCCAGATGGATAGGTTCATGTCTAGGATGCTGGATGGGAATTGAACCTCTGGACCTCATCCCAGACATTCAGCTCCGAATCCAGGTATGTATCTCTGTGTTTCTGTGTCATCTTGCACAAGACAATAAATCTCACCATGCCTTGGTACCCCACATAAATGTCAAGGGAGTAACAATGATTATTTCCTCTGTTGTTTTGGATAGAAAGACCATCAGAGAAGGATCCAGCTCTACTCTGGCCTTTGTAAGTGTTAAATATTACAGACAAACACTAGGATTCCAGTTGAATGAGGCTGTTTAAGTGGTACCATGAAATGAGCAGAAATCAATACCATTTGCAATAGTTCTTTAATCTGTACTTCCAAGATTTTATAATAATTTTTCTTCCAATGCTTTGGCTTTTAGCATAACTTTGTTTCGAAATATTTATATTTGCCTCCCTGCAGAGACAAACTGCTGAGTTATTCTTTTATAGAGGAACACTGAATTTATATAGACAAAAAAAATCAAGCTTAAGTATATTGAACTCTTGTTCCAGAGAGTTCATAGACTAGAAAAATTCTTTATTCACTGTTTGCCAGTATGGGAGTGTGATATAAATGAGTTAGACTTGAGATACAAGTTAGATTTCATACTGCCATGTGTGTGCAGGTGCTTTTAGAGACCTTTTACAAAACAGTGTGCATTGCATTTATATTCTAAGCTTTGCAAAAACAATTTAAATAATACATGCACCATAAATAAAGGCTTGCTTGTGTATTATGGGACATACTGAAGGAATGGCAAATTCTCAAGCCACACAGTTATGATTTGACTCTACCATGCAGCTGGAGGAAAATTACCATTCTCATTCAATGTGAGTTGAGAGAGCACAGAGTTGGATGAAGTAAGTTCAATATGCCATTGCCAACAGGCAAATAAGCATGAGCAGAATTATTTAATTTGTCAGTCTTTGCCTCTCCCTTTTCTTTGGGCTCCAGTTGCAGATTGTTGTCATCTTTAAATGAAAAGTTGCACTTGGAACGCAGTAAGACTTTTAATTAGTGTTTTAGTAAGCTCAGCTGTTGTATTTATAATAAATAGTATATTCCATAGAGCAACATTTACCATAGTATTTTTAAAAATATGCAGAAAAGCAGGGAAAACTCAGAAAAAGATAAAATAACTTATTTTTCCATTTTTGCCTCATTCTTCAAATGAATTACAAAGGTTTCCATCTAAGCAATAAAAAAATTGCAAAGCTGACTTTGAATCAGTACCAGTTTTGGCCATGGCATTTTCAGAAGACAAAGACTGTTTTGTTCTGTCTGGCTACAGATTTACAACAATGCACTGACTTACAGAGAATAAAGCTATCTTCACCATCAGAAAGCCTAGAGTTTTAATTTTTTAAAAGAAAATTTCCAGGGTTTCACTCTGTCTATTCCTGAAACTCCTCTGAAAAAAGAAAGGTGTAAGATCTCTAGAATATCACTGCAACATATCCTTAACGTGGGATGGCTAGCCTAGAGGCCAGGTTACTAACTTGTGAATCAAACATGATTTAGCTCCTAACTTATAGCCTGCCTGTTAGGTTCCCTAGAAAAATAAAGTCAACATATTTAGGCAGGTAATTCAAAGCCCTTATACTGGACTAGTCACCCCAGGGACAACCAGTCAGTGGAATGCCTTGATTTTCTGGCTCCAACCAGTGCAGAGCTTTGACATGTAACCTCTGACAGCAACAGGAGCAGCAGTGGCTGCCTCAGCAAGCACTAGCCCAACACTTCAACATCACTCCTATTCCAAAGCTTATTTCCCCAACAGAAGAGAAGAACACAGCGATGTGTATTCACATGGGATGCTGAATTATGAACTGGGATGACTTTTGGCTTAAAAACCATGATCAAGGCAGGTTTGTCCCCAGACACTAAACAATGAACTCTGAAAGCTTAGGTAAAGAAATGGATGCTGTTTCAGGCCCCTGCTGGAGATCCAGTAACCTCTAGTGACAAGATAATGTCTTACAGACTGAAGGTTAAAAACTGAACTGGAAACTGACAGAGGAGCAATCTGGCCTCACCTACTTTTTCTCCTGTCTCCTCCTTTGGGATCCTGACTCTGGTTTTATAGTTTGCCATGTCTGGGCACATCAGAGCTCTGTTAGAGCACATGGCAGTGCCTGCTGGAGCAGAGCCTGAAGGACTGAGGCCAGTGCAGGGCTGTGGCCAGCAGATGATGGCACAGCCCATGCACGGCTCCCCTCGGCTCCTGGCTCACACTCCTCTGGGGAGCTGCCAGCCCTTGCTGCTCCGTGTCAGACAGACAGGTTTCTCCCCCTCATGAATGGGTTGAATTCACAGCAATGTAATTTTCTGTTCAGCATGCATTTAGATATTGGGGAGTCCAAATTTTACATGGAAAAATATTATTTTGTCTGGTTTTGCCCAGTAGGTTTCCAAACTTCATACTATATCCATGAGTGAACAGAGCCAAGTAACATGTCAAAAGCAGAAATTTTTAGCTTTGGAGTCTAGGTGCTAGAGTAAGCATGGACTGAGCAAAACCACAATGAGTAATGATGTGTTTTGATTATAAACCTTCTCCACATGTGGCCTTCTGCAGATTCTGAATGCATAATGCTTGCTGTCTATTAATGACTACTCTCTTTTCCCACGGGGGCAAAGCAGAATTATATTAAAAAGTGTGACCTGGAGTCATTTGGTGCAAATTCTCAAGGACCCATTTACAGACAGTCAAAAGCATACTTTGCTATTTTATGTGGGGTTCTCATTGCTACATATGGCACTGAACCCTTCCTTGACCTTTCTGGTTTCATCAGCCAGATGCAGGCAAGGAGCTTGAAGTTCAAACCTTGTTTATGAAAGCAAATATATTACTAGTTAGCCAAATGCACATCTGATGATAAACACTCTGTCCTACCTTTAGGGTGAGCTAGAAAAATAAAATTTAAATCTTTCCAGTTAGAGACATATTTCTGGAAGAAAAAAAAGTCAACCAAAATATTTTTCCCCCCTTTTCATACCTCTCACACCACCATAGGCTATTGCAGCACAAAGAAAAGAAAGTCAGCTACTCTCAGTTCTGTTACAGTTACTAGATCTTTTTTCACTTTCAAACCTAATATTTGACTCTTTGATAAGAGTCAAAGGCACAATTCCCTAAAAAATCAAGTTTAAAACATCATAATGCTAAGTTGCAGTCATGTTTCATGTACTACTAAGAACGTTTATTTAAATAAGAAAGCACAATGCTACATGATGAGTTTTATTGCCAGTGGAATCAACCACAACAAAGCCTTATGCACTGACCCAGAGGAGCAAGGGAGACTAGTCTGGAAAAGATGATGATATTTTTCAAATTAAAAGCAGAACTGAAGAGCTTAATGAGACATTGTTGAAATCTGAGAGATTCATGATTAACCATCATGGGACAGAAAACCCAAGAAGAATTATAATGACTGGTTCTACTCTGACCTACATGGATTCTGTCTCTGGGCATATCTGTGTTCAGCTATTTAGGATATGCTGATCAGCTGTTTTTTCTCTTTGGAAATAGCTAGATTTGAGCTACTTCTTTTTCAGATACACACATATTATCAACCCTAAACAGTGGACTTTATGATTAGTCATGGCATTTAGTCCATCCTTATTTTTCTAAAAGACTGAATCTCTTTTACACCACCATATGAATATTTTATGTCTCCTTTTCCTCAGCAAATTTGTCAGTACATAATTTAGGATTGGGTTTTTTTTTTAATTTCTGCTAAATGACTATAGAAAAATAGCAAGTCCAGAAATCCCTGCTAATGAAGTAAATTTTCTCAAAATCAGCCCTAGGGACATCCCTATGGATAAATTCTTAAAGGGACACTCTTTTCCTCTTTAGCTGACACAAAGCCATGCTTTCAAACAATCCATTACAGTCCTGGGTGGTCACAAGAAAAGATACCTAAAATAAACTTGTCAGAGTCAAGAGTTTGCTGGTTCCATCAAAGCAAAGTGGGGACAAGTAGATGCAATGAAATCACACAGACTTTGGCTGTCAGCTTTGTCATGTGATTTTAATTGCTTCCACCTAAAAATCCAAAATATTTAGAAACATAGTAAAGAAAAAGGAAAGAAAGAGAGAAGGAGAGAGAAAGAGAGAGAGAGAGAGAAGAGAAAGAGAGAAAGAGAGAGAAAGAAAAAGAAAGAAAGAAAAAGAGGTGACCAAGAGCAGCACAAATATGTGGTCTGGCTTCAGCTAAAACAATACTGGTTTGGGTAGATACTACAGAAAATAGTACAAGATTCTCTTTATTTCCCCATGTACATTAGTTGTAGTGTTTTAAAAAACTTCTATTATTATTATCATCACTTTTTTTTTTTAAATATTCCTTTAATTACAACAGTTCCTACCACAACAATCAAAAATAGGGAGCCAGTCTTTCTGGCACTGCAAGGAGCAGTACTGTTGTCACCAGCTGGTGGTAGATAAGCAATTAAAGTGGGAAAGGAGACAGAAAGCAAATAGAAAAATAAATGTGATAGGATCAAACAGCACATTTCTTCCACAGTTTGGAGGTGGGTGGGTTACTGAACACACACTCAATTATACAAAATAATAAAACCAACCCTGAGAAAAGACAACTCAGAACAGGGATATATATGTATGTTCAGTGTTCCCCAGTCATGGCCTCTTTCCTGTGTAGAAATTTTGTCTGGGTGGAATTTGAGGATATTCAGCATTGTCTAGGATTTCTGAACATCTGGCAGATTGAAAAAAAAAAAAAAAAACAAAACTCTGCAAAAGGTCTGACCAAACTTTGCTGCCAAATATCCAGAAATATTGGCTGTGGCCTCAGCACTTGCACAGATCAGTTGCAAGGGACAGTGTTTTAAGTCCAGCACTATGAATATCATCCCATGCTCTGCACACAGACTACACAAGGAATGCTTAAATACTTCTACCAGGAATATCCTGAGTATAGCTATGATGGCCACAGGTGATAGGGAGACGTGGAGAGCCAGAAGTGGAGCTCATGGGCCACCACTCCTGCCTAAAGCCTAGAAACTTCTCAAGCAGCAACTTGAACACCTAAAATTTTTCTAAAGGAGGTATCATTTGCAAGGCAAGGAAAATGGGTGTCAACACAGGGGTGCTTGTGTCAGTTGATGAGAGGAAGTGCGTTTGAATAATTCTGGGTGTAGGTGACACTGTGTGGGGAAGTGCTTTTGACTGAATCCCACCTTAACCACTTCCCAGCAGAGCAGCCACTTTCACTTTGGCCTCATGTAAAGCTGACACTGTTTCCATATGCTAACACAGGCTTATAGAGTAAAATAAACCCAAATAAAACCATGCATGCATTACTCATGAGAACATGCATGTGGTAAATGAATATGATGGGAGGTCGATTACACCACAGAAGAAGACACAGCAGCAGAAGATCCAAACAGAAAACAGCATGCAATAAGCTGTTCACAGCCACCCTTTGTGTTTATTTTTGTGTTTGTGGTTTTTTTCTTTTATTTCAGCTGTCTATACCTCAATGTCTGCCTAACACAAAATGTCTAAGTAACTTCTCAATGCACCACTTTTTTCCCAAGAATGCTCCAGTGTTACGTGGAAAGGAAGAAAATGCACAGTCAAGTCAAGAACTTTTTTAATTCTTTCCCCTTCAAAACATGCCTCAGTGTTTCATATCAGGTTTCTGGGAGTATCACAGATCAGCACAAGTCCTCTCATTTCCATCAGACAACTGTCTCCCATGAAAACATGGGTCTCTCCTGAATTTCTTCCCTTATATGGCTCAGAACAGGCATCCCTCCAGAAAGCACAGATCCAAAGCCACTGGCAGCTTCATGCATTGAGCTGCCCAGTACATTTTGTAACAGCAAACATCTCAGGCCAACAGCAAAGGATGTTGTGCCATGTCATCATCCTCTGTCATTACATGGGCTCCTCTTAGATCCTGCCATCTGAAATCCAGGCATGTGGTGTAATTAAGGCATTCTTCTGGAGTGCCTGCTGACTGAGTGTTGGAAGTGGCACACACACTGCTGCCTTGAGACCAAATCTAAGGGAAGATATCAAAGGTTTTGCCATGCATAGCTCATGCTATGCATGTAAAACATGCCACAGAAAAAAAAAAAAAGGTTAAAATTAGTTTTTACATTAGTGGGTATTTGAAAGAATTTATAAATGCTGTGGGAGTGTTTAACACAGTCTTCATTCTTGTAGAGCTTCCCTACTCTTTACCTCTTAATGCACTGCAGAAGTGGGTCTCCTCTCTACCCCAGAATAGATGGCAGAATCACTGATGATCTTTCCATTGCCTCTTGTTTCTTACTGCCTGATCCCAATTCATTTCCTCAGGCATGTTTTTCTAAACAGTACCTGTGCAACCACCAGCAGCAAAAGCTACTGTAAGTCATTGGACTTAACTGATCCAAACAGATTCAACAGCAGGGTGCTAGAAGAACAACCAGAAAGCACATTAAAAGGGGCAGGATTTGACCTGGCTTGCCTTAAAATTTACCATCCAGCTCCCTTACCTGGAGGGTGATGGAAGGGGAAGGGCAGAACAGCAACTACTCAATGGGCACCAAACTGAATTTAGTACCCCAACATCTACTCAAACCATGAGCTGCATGAAATCTAGCTCCCTGGGATTAGAATACCTGACTAGGTTTAGTAGTTCGAGATCTTGGTTCTGGCAATGAAGCAGAAAAACCACCCATACTGCTCTGTTGCCAACTGTACAATGCTTTGTCCAAGGAGGAAAATTCTTTCCTGACCCTTAGGCAATGGGTTTGTGGTCTGTAGAATATTTGGCTGTTACTCTCATGCAGAGTTATAGCACAAGTATTTTTTTAGGCTCATAAAATTAATGACCATCAATACTACCCTCAAAAATTATAAATGTGCAAATAAGGCAGGTGAAGTGCTTGCTGCAATCAAATGCACAAGTTAACATCCAGTGTTCAATACAATCGAGAAAGAAGTAGCTTAAAACAAAGCCTCGTAACACTTTGGCTTGTTCTTCTTTTCCAGGAGTGTCTTAAAGGTTCTGACAGATGAGCTAAAATGCCTTAACACAGGGCATGAGATTACTGCCTTGAGCTGCTCACCTCACACATGATGTGCCATTGAAGAACAGTTTATCAGTCCAGTCCTAAAAGGTTGAGAACATACAACACAATTTCACAGTTACCTGGGGTGGTTTTCCTAAAAATCACCTCAGCAATTTATTGATGAACAACTGAGATGTCCATCCAGCAGATCTTTGGGGAGTACCTAGTGAAAGTAACCTTGACTTTCCCTTACTGTTTCCACTCTGTGCTCCAAGCCAAAATCATGCTCATACTCTTGAAAGATGATGATTTAACTTTCTGTGCTGAGATGCTACTGGAAAACTGAGATCTGCAGTCAGGTATAAATAAACTTCCTGAAATTTTAGTAAGAAAATCAGGGTGGTAGTTGAAGGAACAGGAAAATAATAAAAAAAAAAAATCCCGTTAAAGAAAGCCCCAGTTTCTTTCTACCTCAAATTTCCTACATTTACGGGCTATTTCTCAGTTTCTGCATTCTCTTTGATCTTGAATTGCCATTTCACACAACTTATCTAATAATGCTGCTGGAAAGAAAACCAAGTTTAATTCTGGGGCCCTCTCTTCCTTGTTCACTTAATGAGAATACAGGATCATCACAATATCAGATTTATATCTTGTCTTGGATTCTAAAAATATTTGTTCTTTCTGATAAGATCAATTCCACTGCAAAGAAACTCTTTGAAGAAAAGCTCCTGTCTAGCCATTTAAAAAACTTTTTATTTTTCTTTAGCCTGAGTCTGGCTTAATATTTATACTGCAACAACATATCATAACATTTGTAGCCTAGATAGGTTTTCCAGGATAGAAAAACCTAAGTATGTTGAGTAGCTTCTATTACTAAATCTTAATAAATCGTTTTTGTTAAGGTTGTCCTTCTGAACCTGTTTTTCTGAACAGGTCAACCGTCCTTCTGAACCTCTGAAATATCAAAGTGGCAGAAGAAGCAACACTGTATTACCCAGCTGAAGATGGAGCCAGATGTTAACAGCTCTGCAGGCTCCTGCAGCTGTTCAGCCACAGCACCTTTCAGACAGGGCTGCTGTGCTCCCCCTCACTTTGCCCATGTTCCTACAGTAAGAGCACAAACAAAATACTAATGCTGTCACCCCCATTTTAAGGATGGAGAATTAAAGGTTTTGGCCACGCTCATATACTGAACTGCCAGAAGAGATATTTAGATTTTTCATCAAGTAAGTCCAAGCCAGGACTTCAATCAAAGTTTTTTTCCTTCAAGGAAATTAAACTTGACAGTTTAATTAGTATTGAATTTGTGTATTTTTTTCCAAGCTACTAAAAAAACCCCTTAGACTTTACCCTTCCAGTCTTCAAAGTGGCTTAAAAAGGGGAGATGTATCCCTGGAAAATTAACACTTTAAAACCAGATATAAAAAAAATGCAAAGCAGTGATGGCACTCTAGCTTGTAGGTCATTATATTTTACAACTGTTTCCATTTGACTAAAATAATAAAAATTCTGCAGAGTGCAATAAAAACTGGAAATATCCCACTTGAGCTTTTAATTAGGAAACATGAGAACTATAAAGCAAAATCTTAGCACATGTTTCAACTTTGATTTCACTGAATTATTATTGCAGCGTAGCCTGGAAGAACCAGTTGGAATTAGAACAGCATTGTACACAGGTGTCACATGGAGAAAGTAGAAACATGCTGCCATTTTCCTACTGCATTTGCAACAAGGTGAAACAATGAGGGGAAGAGAAAATAAGACGCAAAGAATAGGAACAGAAGTGCTCATGGGGACTGGCCAATGTCATACACACAAAGAGTTTCTGACTGGTGCCTTAAAATCATCTAAAAGTAAGCAAATTTTTAAAAAATCTTGAAAGTTTGGTAAAAAACTGCTTTGGTTTAAGCACTTTATTGAAATCTGCTGTGTATGAAAAATGCCAACTTTTCTTCAAAAAGTCAAATCTAGCAACTACTTCTGAGTTTTGCTTCAGCACTTCAAAATTAATATACTCCAAAACCTGCTTTCCTACACAGTTCCTGTTGAAAAATCTCAGTTCCTGGCCTGGTCTTACATAAACAAATAAGATCAATATCAGATGCCCTCTACCGTCCCTGTGTTTAAGTTAGAGTTTCAGAAGTTAAGAATTTCCCAAATTCCTTCTAGCCCTTGCTTTTGTTACAGTAGAGTTGCAGTTTCCTGCCTGTGTCAGACGAGTCCCACCACTTCAAAGATTAAAAGTGCGGTCAGTTTGATGGTGCGGCTGTCAGCGTGCAACCGGAGCGTGACACAAACCAAAGGAAGCTGAAAGGATTGGGAGGGAGAGCTCACAGCTCCAGGGAAAAGAACTGGGTTAAGGGAGGAGAAAGGAAGATAGCTAGAACAAGGATGAGTACATACCAGGATTGACACATGAAAGAAATATGGATGCCAGGATGTACAATTCAATATCCCAAACAACAGGGGAATGGGGGATACACACCCCTCTATGCAGCCTTTTAAACCCTTTGAGTTATCAAGTTTTCCTGAAAAATCAGTCTTTCCTCTGAAAATGCTCTTTTTTCTTTCACGTTAAGAACACGTACGGCAGGCAGTGCAGACACAGAACTATCTCAACACTTGTTGCAGATTCCTACCTTGACTGCTAGGAAGGACATGCTGCAGCAGGGTTAGATTTGTGTCACACATGAAGCTTCATGAATGGGCAGATATTTGGGATGCAGGGATGTGAATGTGCAGTAGGAGAATATGTAGAACTGCAGTAGTGAAACATGCTGACTAGAGACAGCCTTTGAAGCAGTTTCTCACTGATAATAACCTCAGTTCCCTGCATGCTCAACAAGGTTATACTTTGCAATGCCCAGGTTCTGCAAATCTCTCCTCTACACAGAATTTGTAATTCTCCTGCCTCCCCAGGAGGGTAAACACTGGTATATTCTTCTTGAGTAAAGGTCCCATATTGCAGAGGCAACTTCACTACCTTTGCAACCCCCTGGTCAGCTTCAGGAAAGGGCAAAACCCAAGGCAGAAGCTCTCCATTGTCTGTTTCTTACCTTTCCCTCAAACCTGGCGGTGGCTCCCAGCTGCACCCGGATGTTCCGAGGAGGAAGAGTAAATGCTGGTGCTTCAGCAGGGACAGGGGGGCTGAGTGTCAGGGAGGTTTTGGAGACTCGAGTAGATGTCACCAGTTTCACATCCCCCATGATGTGGCCTGCAAAAGAGAAAGAAATGGTAGCACAGAAATAATGGTGTTTATTTACCTTTATGACAGAACCAACTAGGAATCAGACCAGGGGCAGAGGTTCTGTATGTGTGCTATACTTGTGTACATAGCAGGATCTTCAGCCTAAGGTGACAGCTGTTATTTTCTGGGAGAGGAACTGAGACCCAGGAATGGTGCCTGTGTCCACAGTTGTGGTCAGGGTCACAGTCTTGAGGTGAACTCAGCTTGAACTTTCAAGTCTGAGGCCAGAGTCTTAACCAAGAAGTCATCCTTTACAACTGCACTAAAAGGTAATAACTTATTTCAGGAGGATATTTTCATACTATGACTTGATTTTCCTGGCCTGGAATACAACAGAATCAGTAAGTCTCAAAAGTGAGCCAGTGTTAAACAAGTACTTATGAAATAAAGAGACCTCTGTTTGCACTGGATTTAAGTTGCAAGCGGGAATGTGGAAAATCTGATTTTTCATACCAAGCTTTCAAGATCTTAAGAAATATCTGGATATCTCCCTGCAAAGTAGTGCTAGTACAGAACGAATGCTTTTGCAGAAATTCAAAGTCTTTACTGCAAATCCTTCTTACAGCACATAAACTAGTAAAATAGCATGGAAATCAAATTTCATAATGCTACAAGAATGGCATTTTAGAGAACTATTTACAGTTATCTGCTTCAGAAGAAATTCTTCTGCTGAACAGTTTATATTTCCCAAGAAGAAGCAAAAATTATTGTATCTTTAAAAAGTAAAATTTCATGGTTTTCAGGAAAAAAAGTAGTAGCTGACCCTAGCACTAATTCCTTGAATTTTCTATGTAAATTAGAAGCCCCACTGTAAAATGCCTATTTAATAGACAAGTTTAACAAAGAAAAAACCTGAGAAATTACTTAACCCACTAGTAAGTCATGTTAAACCAATGAAAAATACTGGACTTCAGGTCCTAATCCTCTGCCATACACACCAATCTGTGATGGACTATCTGTCTATTAATCTGTTTCTGATAACAGCTGCAATTAACAATACTTGACTAAACAGCGCAACTTCAATTTGAACAAGAAAAAATCAATTAAACTAAGGCCACGTTATTCTTGACTGTATGAAGCACACTTTTTCTAGAACAGGCTGCAGTTATCTAGGGAGCAGGAGAACAGAAAACTCATTCATTTTCAAACAGGACTTACACTCCAATGCCACATGTATGCACCTAGAAACCCAGTCTGAGAATTTAGTTTTCCAAAGAACATACCTGACATGTTTCATCAACATGAAACACCTTCTCTATGTTTATCCAAAACAGTTTAAGAGGGTAGCTTTTCTCACAGAAGATATTAGTCTAAAAGTTACATATTTCATCTGAGTTTTTTCTCCCTCAAAGCCAACAGAGAGAAAGAGGCACCTCCAGAAGGTGTTTTGGTCTAAGGTGTGGGAGCCACAGAGCTTTGTGCTTCACTGCATGCACCTGTCAGGAACTACCATTTAGAAGGCAAATCCTTCCAAGATATCAGATAAATTATGCACACAGGTTTTCAAATAATGCTTGGAATCTCCTTCCTCATTCATAAGAACACAGATGCTGTGGACTTCAGATTTCTTCTGGCATAGTGCTCTGTTAGCATTTCTATATATTGACATCAAAACCCCCAGAAAATCCTCTAGTGTTTCTAGCATTTGAATTGCTGAGGTCAACACAGAAATGGGATAAAGATGATTTCTTTAAATATGATGTACAGCTTCAAACTCAAAAATTCTGTCTTCATTTCCACAAGTTAAACTTGCAGTCAGTGTCTGTATTGACACAGTCACTTGAGAGCACAGCATAAGTCTCCCTTTCCAGTATAAGCACCTCTTTAAACCACGCACAGGAAAAAAAAAATCTTTGTACTTTAAAAAATGATATGAAATCACAATATCATTTAAATAAGAAAGAAACTGATTGCATTTCCAAAGACACAACATGAAATCAAAGCCTTGCTTCTCTTCTAACAAATGTACTTAGTACCTGAAGGGACAAACAATGAAAGTCTCTCACAGCTACAGTCACTGTAATAAACAACAATTTCCCTGAAAAAGAGGAAGAATGATTTGTTCAACTCATTGTTTTTTCATTAAGGACAAGCTCCAAATCCAGTTCTCCACTCAGCTAAAACCACAATTTACCCCAGTGGACTTTCAATCCACTGCACAGCTGCAAACTGCTGCATCCTGAGTCCATATCTGCCAGCACATTTCTAAAATGTATTTTTCTTTACAGATGAAGACCAAACTTTTTGAGTAATCAATCTTCAGTACTTCTTCACACATGTCCTTCTCTCCTCCTAAAATGCACCTTTCCACAGCCTATAAATGCCAGTAATTGCAATGTCTCCTTAGCTTTGAACTCTTAACTAACAAATCAGTCCACTACAAAAAATCTGCAATAGAATTTTCACCAATAGTGACAAAAATGTGCCAAGCATAATGTAGATGGTATGAAAATCTTTTCTTGTCAGGAAGCACTACAATGCAACACAATCTAAATTACAGTGAAGCTGCAATACAAACCATAAGAGGCCAGTAACAAAACATCTCCTTCCCCACACATCTGTACTGACTTTGCAGAGTGTTTACGTGACCAAAACAACATCAGAGAAAGCATATGCCACCTAAATGTTGTTTCAAAAATAATGTTGTAAGGGAAGTAAAATTGAAAACAAAGCTAAACCCAACAGCCAGCATCCAAAATCCAATCCAAACGAAGTTCACCCATGCAAAGAGCGCTCCACTTTGGTCAGTGCCATTGCAACAGCTGAAAAGAGCAAGAGGGAAAATTACAGGTACTACAGCTGCTCACAGCACCTCTGTAGGGACAAAATGCTCAAGTATCTGTACTTAGGTACAATGCACTGCTGTTACTGTCACAGGGTGACTGTGACATGGAAATCCACAGAAACCTGGATATGGCACCAAGTACCTGAAACAGCCACTAGCACATGGCTGGAAAATACACAACACTCAACATCCGCTCATCCTCCAAGCATCACTGGGCTCAGGTATGCATTGGACAAACAATACTGTGGAGAAAGTCCAACTCCAAGCTCTACATAAAATGAAATGAAAGAAAAAAAGAAAGAAGAAACAGTGTAGGAGGAAGTGAAAAGAAAGACAAAAAAGAAACCCTGAACAATTAAGCCACTGTTACTGGTCAAGTTACACTTCTATTGCATGCTAGTAAGGTACCAAAAACTATGGACAAATTGTTGTGTAGTGCAGTGAGACTGTAAAGAATAAAGACATAGCTAGTCTTTTTCATAAGAACATCTTGCAAAGATTTAAGCTTTTTCTAAATAAAGTGTCTAAAAAGGATTGCATTTACAAATTAAATACTAGCTCAAATCAGCACAAGCAGTTTTCTAGCAACATAAGCCTCTAATTACCCACATTTAGCAGTCTGACTTTAATTAACTATGGATGCTTCTAGTAAATAATTAGGAAGTATCCTTTTACAGCTTAGAGGATGTTTAACAATTCTGCTCCTAAACAAATAACTAATTCCATGTTGTGCAGTCTGATGTTACTAGGGGACTACCATGTCCAAATATTTTAAAGAAATAATGTTCCAGAGAACAAATCTTGTTCAAGCTCACAATTTGATAGACAAGAAGAAAGCACACACTTAAAAGCTATGAAATGTGCCTGATTTTTTTTTCTTTTATTTAAGCAACCCTATAAAATAAGAATATCCCTAAAATATTTTTCTTAGGTATTTCGAGCTTGCTCCTGAATAAGATTTCAAGGATGCTACATTAACTCCTAACATTTCATCTCACATGTTGTGCACACCTAGACTATGGTCTTTAAACAAAACCAACTGTAACTGAAGTTGCAATGCAAACATTGTGGTATTAAAACATAAAAGAAAACCACCATGCAAATGTTGGTCTGTAGAGTAGTGATGTGGTTAGACAGCATTTCTAATCTGGATTTTTTTTTTTTTAATTCTTAATCCTCTCTAAAAAGCACATAAATCCTTACAAATTCTCACAGTGTGCCCTCTAATCTTTCTAATACCAAAGCAGACTAATGTGTTTCAAGCATTTTCTGCTGGGAACAAATCTCTGTCACTCAATACTCTGCTCCCAAAAATAAACCCAAAAAAGCAAACACTAAGAAATCCATCTCATACGTTTTTTCCTCCTCCACTTATTTTATAAAAGTAAATACTTACCATCAGCTTCCTACATAACCATTTAATTATACCAATTTCCTTTCATCAAGTCCTTCTTCCGAGGCAGGAGAAAAATGAGTTGCAGAGAGTGCCTCTGTGTGTGTGTATGAGAGAGCAAGCTCAGGCTAGTGAGAGGAAACCAGAGCTGCCAGCGGAAAAACCTTTATTTGACTTACTGATATTGCAACTCTACACTAAGCAGCACATTTTCACTTGGTCCAGCTATTCTGTTTTTTTAGCCAGACTGGATTCAGTAACCCCTGAACCATCTCTGAAATCTGGATACAACCTTTTAAGTGCTTTAAAAATACGAGCTAAAGGACAGACAGCCCTGGGGTTGGAGCATTTGTCTGCTGTTTGGGAGTCCTGGTTGAATTCCCTGCTCCATAATGGGCTGCCTGCATGACCTCAGGCGAGTCACTAAGCCTCTCTTTTGCCATGGCTCCCCATTTGTAAAGTGGGGATTATTGTACTTCCTTACCACAAAGAAGTGCTGTGAGGATAACTATATTAGAGGGTGGGAGCCAGGCTACAGTAAAGGACCACATAAATAGAACAACTAGCAAAAGGCACAAAATTACCATAAACTTACAGGAAGCTGGATCTCATTATACCTTTCTTTTTTAAAAATCAGTTGGGGGGTGGTTTTTTTTTTAAAACACGTATTTTAAAACACTGGGTACAGTTTATTCCCTTACACAGATCACTAAACTCAGACTTTTGCCAGGGACTAATATTAGCTATTATGCTTCAAAATCTTCAGTATTTAAATTAAGTTTTTTTCTATTCTAAACCTGCTTGCGTTTACCCTTCTCATACAGTTTATTTCCTTTCTTACAGCTTCTTTTTTTCACCACAGGACTAACATGCACAAGGACTGACATGTGGTTACCATATTTCTGCACAAATCTAAAACTTAACACGCTCTCCCCTGAACTGCAGACATGAAATTCTGCAGCCACATGACTGTGCCCATCTTTTCAGTCTTGTCCTACAAGACCACACAACGAAGTATCCTGCCTTCTGTCAGCTACTGATACTCAAGAACCAGCACGTAGGAAGAAAAATAAACCATAAAGGATCAGCAAAGGTGTTTTAGCAGAGAGGAAGAGGCTGGAAGCTGGAATAAGAAGCAGGGGACTTGGAATGCCACCAATCATGGCCATGCTGTTCTGGGCAGCTTCTCCTTCGGACATAGGAACTGTAACAGGAATTGGGCTCTATAGGAACAGGATTATGATGCTAAAAGCAGGACTAATTTGAACTGGCAACAATATTAATACAAGTGAAATTAGTCTTTTTCTTTCTTGAGGGGGTAATAGGATACTGCCCACAAATCCTTGTTTTTGCGATGTTCAGATCTTGTGCCTGTGCTCTGCTGTTTGTAGGTCTTTCTAAGTGCTGTGGTCAAGCAGAACCTGAATGTGTCCTGACACTATAGGAGTAAGAGAGATTTCCCATCAGTACTGACTTGACTAGGGTTTCTTCCTCTGTTGCCTCATATATATGTTTCTTGTTCTCTACAAACCTGGTTTCTAGAAAAGTCAGGATGTCAGAAAAAAAAAAAAAAAAAAGGAATTTTCAACCCAGACTCCTAAATGTCCAATCCTTTTCCCAGTAAAATTTGATACTGCTATTAGACATCACAGTAGGAGCAGGATCAGATGCCAAATCTTCATGCACAACCCCATGATCCAAAAGTTTTCCAAGCTAAAGTTTTGGCAAATGTGTGTAAAATCCTTGAGTATGTTCCCACAATGTGCTTTTGCATAACTGACCCACACCAAATGGGAATTACAGATCAAGTGGCAATTTGTGCTAAAGCTTAGACTCAGTAAAGTGACAGCAAAAATATTCCAAACTAAGTCACAATTTGATTTGTGACAATCACTTCACAGATTTTACCAGAAGCAAGTTCTTCAAATCCCATAATTTCAGTGCCTTGAATTTCATATTCAGCATATCAGCCATGAGGCTTTGCATTAGCATAAATCTTGTCCATACACAGAAAAAGGAAAGAACAGGTTCAAACAGTTCCAGGTCTCATTTTAACAAAATGCTATTGCAGCCCCTATGTTCCATTCTGAAACAATAAAGTTTTCCAGGATGCTTCAAATACTGAAATACTGTCAAGCTCTCATGTAGCTGCCTGTGAGATTCTGACAGGGTTTGAGCTATGAAATATAGAAGGAGCTTTCTGAAATGAAGTGAGGCCATTTTTTAAATGTAGCAATGTACAATATCTTCTAGGAGTTTGGCTTACAGTGGTAGAGATAAGAGGTGTTCTGTGGCAATTTCCTTTATTCTATGTCTTGTGTATCCTTCCAAGAAGTACAACTATTCCTATGTACTTTTCCAAGTGATGTTCAATTGATTAGTTTTTGTTGAATATGCAAATCACAACAGTGGCTACTCTAGAAGAATCTGTAGGTAGAAGTGGCTAATCTGGCGTGACTCAGAACAAACTTCATTACTAATATTCAGATGATAAGTCTCTAAAAGACACTAAAATATTTTGTACTTCTTGTATGACAGAGAACTTTATTTTTAGTGGAGAGTGATGTAAGAAGCTGATCTGTCTAATCAATAAACTTTTTGCTTTTATTATATTTGCATAACTAATGCAGCATGAATTTTAAACTGAAATGGTTTCCATGGTACAATGACATAGAAGGGTGAGGAATTTCATCCTGATCTTTGCTGGTGGGAGAAGTTTCAGATCTTATGTAAAAGAATATATCAAGATGATGCTAAGTGGCATACATTTATTTAAAGCCAGGTTTATTAAAGGACAGGGACGGGAGTAAAAATCTTTTTATAAATCCTATAATAAAACAAACAAATCAAATTCACCCAGGTTCTTTTAAAGAAAAATCATGCCCACATACAAGTCTGTGCTGCCTAAGAAATATTCACTAGCAATGATGACTTTCTTCCAATTAGAAACAGTTGTAAATGTCCTCTAATTTTCCTCAGTTTATCAGTGCTATTTAGGGCACTAAATAAAGATACCAGGACCACTGGACCTGTACAAATATCTAACTTCACTTACTCTCAGTAGTTCATGTGGCTGCAGTGGAATGTCTAACATGAGCCCTGATGTTTGCCCTTGAACAATTACACCTTAAAGATTCATTGATAAATTAAAGCAGCTGCAAAGGGTATTTCAGGTACAAGGAAGGGTGCAGAAATATAAAGAAAAGTGAGAAATAAATGTGTGCCTTTGATAACATAGAATCATCCTGATTAAAAACAGATATGCTACATTATTCAATTATTCCATAACCACTGAGCATTAAACTGTAGAAAAGAGCACACCCATTACAAAGCAGCTGAACATGTCTTAAAAGAATGCAATGACATTTGAAGTCTCAGGTTTAATTTGAAACATCAGATTAAGAAGCAGTAAATCAAGAGAGACCACAAGAAACAGCTTCTTTGCAGTCATTATCTTGGAAGAAATATGAGTAGCTAAATGTGACATGCATTGGGCAGGTTCAGTACAGCATCCATACCTAAGAACTGTTTTATAGCAGCAAATTGAAGCCAGAGGGAAACCCAGATGGCAAATGGGATGCAAGTTGGGCTTGTTCTAGCTGATTGCAAAGGGGCTTCCCATAGAAGCACACTGGGAAGAGTAATTCAATCTCACTTCAAAACCTCCAACAATTCTAGTTTATAAGCAACATTTAAAAAGGGGGGGGGACAAAAGAAAAAGGCAAAATTTCCAGAAATGTTTTTAGTGTACTAAGCAGCAGGTCACTGCCACTAAAATTCTACTGGTTCTCCTTTAAAGGATCATTTCTAGTACTCAATATATACTGAAATCCAAACACTTTGTCTAGAGAAGGTTTGGACTAAAAATCTCAGTCGGAATTTATTAATCATTGACAGCTGGTCTCATAAAGGATCAAACTTCTAGTAACACCTTTCATAGTCCTTAAGGAAGGATTTTCAGAATATGCAGAGCATGCACTTTGAGTATCTGAAGAGAGATTGCACCAGGTCTCATCTTACCAATAAACCTTTGTGTTTAATTTGTGTTGTGTATCTTGTGCTTCACAAGTACAGACTAACTGGTACAAGTTGGTGTTTATGATAGAAACACGCATGTGACAAAGACCATCCAAAATTCAGGGACACTTCAGGGTAGTGGTATGACCTTGATCATTGAACAGCAGGACATAGACTAGTAACCTGTTTTTTGCAGGAAGGAAAACAATTTTCCCAGTACTGTGCTGCCTTTCAGGACATATAGTGATGCAAGCAGCAGGGAAAACACTAGGAAGATATTTGTTTCAGGTCACCTTCTCACAGCAGGTGGAATTTGCACTATTTCTCTATGTGTCACCAGTGACTGAACACCACAGAACACCTGAGCATCATCTGGGAAACCCAGATGAGAATGTATTTAAGAGGATTTGCATGAAACATTTGGAAGAGGGGCTCTTGAAACCATCTTGAAATACAACTTGTAATTATAGAATAATTTTCAGTGCCAGTGGATGCAAAGCTTGTCAATATAAGCTGATAGTAGCATGAAGTTTCAAGTACACAAGATAAATTTGCAACTACAGCTCTGGCTTCAGACCTTAATATACACAAGTCCAACAATACTGCTTTGCTAGCATTTAAACAACACCTTCCATTCAAGCCCCTTAGATGTAATTTTTTATATATTGGCTCTCTCAGTATTGAGGAAGAAGAATGATTCAGTGCTTCAATAATTTAGTCTAGGATTATAGAGCTGGGAGACTGTAAAAGAAAATGTAAAAACAAGATCTCAAAGAACCAAGGGCAGGATAAAAAGAATTTGACTTCTAAAAAGAAAGGTCTTATTTCCTGTTTCTTTGGTATGGTACTTCCTTCTAGCTGAGTGCAGGTTTCAGCAAGGCTTCTAGTAGAGCTAACAAGTTTTATTCTGGTGCACATTAGCATGGGACAAGTTTTGAGAGGTCTGCCTACCCTTTGATTTAAATAAACATTTTTTCTGTCAAAGTCCTATTGTTGCAATGTCTTACGGGTGGTGGAAAGTTATGCTAAATCAGCATACTACAGTGAAATTTCTGTTGGTTTCGGTTTTTTTCAGGTTCCACATTTCAAAGAGTGACCACATTAACTTTCCTTGATGCCGATGCTGCAGGTGGTCAACTGCTGTTGTCTATTTCCAAGCCAGTAGGGCCATAAAACTGCATGAAAGGTGAGTCATGGAAGATTAGTGGTTCATAAACCACAGAATATTTAGCCTCTAAATTTTGCTTTATCTTTAGTTTCAAATATGTCCAGAACTCAAAAAAACAAAGACAGACCCAAGTCTGCCAAGTTCTAAACCATTTGGGAAAATGAACACATGCACTTTACTGGCTGAGGTGCGTGAACCCTGGGGTAACATTGGAAAGAAACCTGTTGACTTCAGCCAGAGACAGACAGGGCCATGGATAAACACCACTAAGTTTCAAATTTTATTGCAAATACTTAATACTGAAGGAATTAGTTCTTCATTTGAAAGAGCCACCTGTCCTCCACACTGAGACACTCTCTGCACAAGGCCAAATTCTGAGCTGCCTTCTACTCTATGAAGTCCCATTAACTGTCGGCAGAAAACCCAGAGCCTAAGCTCTCCTGCAAGTTTATTTTTTCTGGAAAAAGAAGTTTTTTTTCATGCACGCAAACCAGCATACTCCAACAATCACTGGGTATACATCAATCCTTAACAATGTATTTGGCACTGTAAAACAAACACCACCTTGCACAAAAATTATAACCTTGGTGTGAGATGGGGCTATAAAATGATAGTTCCTAAATTTTTCTACAGGGAAAACTTCAGGATAATTCAATGTATATCAGAGAGAATGGTTGGTCCACAACACCCACATTTCCCACCTGACACAGGACATCTTCCTGTGACCTTCTTCCTATTTGTATTCATAGACAGATGGAAGTGAAACCTTTAATAAGAGTGTCATTCCAAGGGAGCTGTAACAGAGATCAAGAAGATTAAGCACTCTCCTGATGATGAAATGTGAACCCCTACATGCATCCTTCATGCTGGAGATTTCTTTTCTACTTTATCTCTATGGTCCAGATTTTAGCAATGATGTAAGCAAACAAGACCAACTCCTAACACTGAAGCCATCTGTCTCTCTTCTCACAGGTAGCAAGGTTTCACATCCAGTGCTATCTGCTGCATTTCAAGCCTAAACCACCTCAGACTTCAGAAAAAACTGAACAAAAATGGCAGCATTTTTACAAATTCTTAAACAGAATAATTCCCCATAAGGGCCCCATGAGGTGAACTTAAGGTGGTAATTATTTTCAAACAATTAAAAACTTGCTGCAAAGAAAATGAAGACAAATTTATTCTCAATGTACATAGGAAATATGTGTGAAGTCATAAGCTTTTAATTGTACCACGAACATTGTACCACAGACATGGGAAAAAGTTTAATAATTAAGAATTTAAGAACTCCTGGAAGAGATTGCTCCAGGAGTCTGTGGAGTCTTCAGTGCTGGCAGTCATACAAATGTCTGTCAGGACTGACACATCCAGTTGATTAAGCCTTGGATATGGGAGAAACTGGATGGCCTTCTCAAGTCCCTTCCAAGCCCATGACTCTGTGATTCATCTAACAGTTGATGTTAAACTTGAACTACAATATAGAACTTTCACATGCTGGATATGGGCCAGTAAGACAACTCTTTCTCTGTAGAGAACACTATAAATCTGAAAAGAAACAATTGCTATAAGGTGAAAAAAATCAGCCTATGAAAATGTCAACAATATCAATATATAAATCATTAATATTGCAGAGCTTATTGAGAAGCAGTGAGACAGAAGGAATCTGGTTTAATCTTACTTAAGCATCAGTTTTCAAATCTCAACCAAATGTCCATTTCTCATAACAAGTGGAAACAGCTTTCATTTGAGACTGCAGAGAGTGGGACATGCAGGCAGAGATATTAATGCCTTTAATGACGTTTCCACTTTCAAACATAAACTGCCCTGTCACATTCAAACACCACACTGCATATAAAAGTTCTTTTATATACTTTTTACTGGATTTGTAAAGCAGAGAATTACAGTAAGTTACTTAGATCACATCACATTTCTTCAGCTATGTTCTACAAAAGCACACAATGGGTGTTCTTGAAGGCAACAGCCTAAAAGTGTATAACAAAAAAAGATTAAAACGTGAATGAGTGGTTTCGAGTCTCCTCACATTTCTATGGGGCTTGTGTGGACAGAAGAATGTGGTTGGACTATCTGAAATCCAGGTCTGTCCTGACTGCCCTGCTTCCAGCTGGGAGAAAGAGCTTGTTTTCCTCCTTCTGCTTGGAGCTTCATTAGGATGGTTCTTCTCATGAAATTTGGACCCCATCCAGTCCTTAGCCCCTCTTTACACACTGTATTTATTCAATGAGCATATCAACATTTACTCTATCAGCAGGGAAAAATTGGTAGGAATAATTAAATCTTTCCATCAAGTCCTCCATGTTTCCCTAACCCTTTCCAAAAGGCTCCAGTTCTACCAGACATGGCACTGTGATGCTTTTGTGAAGATCTACAGAGACTTGATTCCATAAGTCACATCAACTTGTCTAACAAGTAACTGTCTCAGCTCCCCTCAAAGGCAGGGAAAGGTAGGAGGTGATTACACTGCCAGGCAGAGATGATCCCTAGAAATTATGGAACAGAGAAGAAAAGGAATAATTGATATTAAAAACAAAGTAAAGAAGAGACTAAGAAGGAAAAAAAAAATCAACAGGAGATGAGAGACAACTCGGAGGACATAAAAAGTTGCCAGGGGAGGGGGAGGATTATGGCCACACAGGCAGAGAGAAAATAAGAAAAAAAATATGAAGGCTGTATCTGAACCAATATTCAGATACACTGGCAGTATGGCTCAGAGTCATGACGGCTCAGTTTTTTAATACCACAGTTTTAACTAAAGAAACTTCAGGACATTTTTTCCCCCTCCTCTCTGCCACATAAGAACAAACAGATGATCCAATAATGAGTGAGGTTCATACAAACCCCTTTAGACAGAATTTCATCCACAAAGTTGGTTGTTGAGGAGTCATTCTCCACAACTCCCTCCTCTCCATTTCTCAAGTTTTGTTGTTTGCAAAGTGTTTTATATTTCTCCCTACCCAAGTGTCTCACTCAAACTGTTTACTTGCCAGTTTAGGGCAATTCTCCTTTATATGAGATCCCAACAACTGCTCTGCATGCCAATACTGAAAGTAAGCAGGTCAGAAAGACACCAATTATCCAAGTGTTTACACAGATGTGAATAAAAATGTGCAATGTTGATATTAGAAACAGAGAAATGCATTCTTCACTCTTTTTTTCTTTTTAAGATAAAGCATTAAAGACTATTTTAAAAAAGAACATATGGAAAAAGCTAGTTTTGCAAATGCTGCTGATGCTTCACATCCCATTACCTCCATGGTATACTTCTTGATTATACAAAAATTGATTATGTTCTCTCTATCCTTTTTTCCCGGTTCACTTTGCATGTAGTTCCCTTCAGAGATTTTTTTCTTTAATGACAGATTAAGAAAATCATCCCTTCACTCCCCTTAAATTAGGTCCCACTTCAATACTGAGATATTTCCACTTCTTAGCAGATGAGCATATTAAAGCCTTGAGATTAAAATTTGACCTCTCTCTGTTGAATTTATTCTGACAGCCAATTTCAGCCCTGAGGACAAAGGGCAGAACCTGGCTGGATTCTGTGTTTTGTCCTTGGCCATATGTTTTATTCCACGAGCAGTACAGCAGAGGTGAGCAACAGGCAGAGTAATGTTGTCTCACTTCAATTTTGCTGAAGTCAGTAGAAACTCTGGCAATGCCTCCAGTGAGACCTGAAAAGGGAACCAGGTCCAAGGCAAGCTCTTCATTTACAAGCACTTGCCAGGAGACTTCTGTGAGCTCTGTACAGAGCTCCTCAGGCTCTGAAAACCAGGTTAGAAGTGGGTACACTTTTAAACTTTGCAAAGAAGCTCCAAACCAGATGTGCCTCAGGGATTCATTTATCAATTTAAAATGTAGCAGAAGGCCTCAGTTCCAGGTGTCCATGAACAAAAGGTCCTTAATTTATTTGGAGAGAAAGGAAATGGGGAAAATGATCCTTGATTAGTATTGATGAGATCAAAAATATCAAAGAATTTTATAAATATTGGAGAGGAGGATTGAGAAAATATCGATAAAACCTGTATCATTTTATACCAGGAACAACCATAAGGTTGTTGAAATTGTCACATAAAGTGTCAAAATAAAATGAAAGCTCTGAACTGACATAAGATCCTCCTTTAGACAAAAAATATCTCAATTTTACTAAGAAGGTAAGAGAGAAAGACAGAAAATTGCTTTTCCCAGTGTACCCACGGATACAGCATGGACACAATTCTAGCAAAAGGTGGCTTGGCCTCTTACAGAAGGAAATTTTGGTCTCTCATGGAGATAATTAACAGAGCGTTTTTCCAAGAAAAGAAAATTATATAGACAATTTATATCCAGAGCCTGTAAATAAGGAGCAGAAATTATTTCACTGAAAACTGCAAAGGTACACAAACAGAAAGTTCATTGGTCTTGCTGAGGAAATTCCTGGAATATTTGCACCTCGTGATACATATCCAAGTCTGCTGATCACGGAATGTATTGGCTTCAGATTTAAAAGATGTCCCCAAAACCACATGCAAAATAACTTATTGTTGAAAAACTAATTAAGAGAAATAAAATACTTAAACACACATTTGTTTCAAAGTAAAAACAAAAAAAAAAAAAAAAAAGAGGACTAAACTACATTTAAAGGCATCAGAATGAGGTAGGGTTTTTTAAAAACATCAGGTTCTGAGGAATCTAACTGTGAAGTCAGAGGAATAAATTAAAGATAAATAATTTTAAAAAGGACTGCATGAATATATAGACTAGTTACATGCATCACTAAACGAGTCCAAATCACCACAGCACTGTTTTGACAAGTATCAGTAAATTCCAAACCCTCAGGAAGTACCTCTAAGATCCATAGCACAGGAAGCTAAGGTGGCAGGAAAAGCACAGAGACCTGTTTGCATAGCAGGTTAGAGGTCTGCAGGGGAATTCCTGCTATGTAACATCACAGATCACAACACAGAAAGATTTCCCCTATTCCTCAAGTACTGTTCCTACTTTTCCTGTAAGCACAACCACTTGGCTACTTTTTCCAGTGGCCATGGATCCCTTCTCCAGCATAGAATCATTAAGGTTTGAAAAGACCTCGAAGATCGTTGAGTCCAACCTTTGAGCAAAAATAATGCTTTTAAGATTACTACTATGTTTTCATAAGGGAAAGGAATGTTTCAAGGTATGGACCTAGGATTTAAGTTGGTTTAAATCAGCCTATTTTCACAGGGCCTCAGAAGTGAGCCAGCTTACACTAGCCAGGGATCTGGTAGCACATCTTTCTGTAAAAGTTTTGGCAGCTCAGTGTAAACCCATTAATCTTGAACTAAAGAACTACAGTTCTGTGAGATCTGCAATCACCATGACTCCGTCGTATTTATTCTGTTTCTTGTCTGACAGGGAAAACCAGCCTCCAGGAATCTGCCTGGTGAGGTATATAGGACAATGGACAATTTCTGCCTCTGAGGCAGCAGCCTCATATTTGGAATGACTCAGTTATCTGAAACCAGAGGCAGGTAGTGAACATTTTCTACTTTAGATCAAATAGATGGTCCTGCTTTCAAATAGTGGAGATATTTCAAAGCATCTCTGTATTGCTTTAATAGATAACTTTTAAACAGAGTAACCCTGGCAAATCCTACACAAAATCTAGTAATTTGAAGTGAGGATTGGGAACTCAAACTTCCAGATTTCTGAACTTGATTCCCAGCATTGTTGCTTATGTGTGGTTCTACAGCAAACATCTGAAAGATTCACCCCACAGGTGACAAAGAGAACAGCTTTCCTAGGATTCTAAAGATGATGTTACAAAGTATGTCCAGCAAAGCATCAGTATTTTTAACACACAGGAATTTGTGAACACATAAGAAAAAGAATTCTCTTTTGAGAAGTCAGAGGGGAAAAAAATGGACAATTCCACTCAGAACATCTACCAAAAAGACTTGCTACTGCCCTATTTTCTATTTTTAAGTTTCTGATGGGAAATGTCAGCAAGAGCAAATAATAGGATGCAGCAGAATTCCAATTAAGAATTGGTTTGTTGGTTTAACAGACAAGAACAATTTTTCCCAGCACAATTATCTAAGCCTGTGAGATACCCAAAGCAATTATTAACCACTTATTACAAGAAGATAGTTGCTCCTGTGCTAGAAAAGACAGATACTGTCTAGATTTATTTGGGCTATGCATGAAGAGACATCCAGAAGAAAATAAGAAGTTAACCAACCTTTACAGGTTTTTGATATCACAACTGGAAATCCTTAGAACAAAACTCAAATAAAGAACAACTGCCTAAGTTGAAGTAGTTTTCTTGTAAGTCTAAAACTTAAGCCAGTTTCCTGAAGCTGGCAAGCATGTCAGTTACCACTGCCATCCCTAATCACAACAAGTTTTTCCTTCCAGTATTGGCTTTTCTCTGAATTTGAAACCCAAGCTTAATTCAAAACCACATCAAGCAGAAACAGGATAAAACAGATCCATGCTGAGCCTCAGTGGGTAAAACTGCAGAGATTCTTGCTGCTCCAGTCACAATAATAGTTTCAGCTTAAAACCTACTGATCCATTTCAGCAAGTGGCTGCTTTTCTGCTGTGCCACACAAAGCCATACAAGTGAAGCTAGCCTTCTCCTAGATTTTTTTTTTTGTGTGTATGTTATCTGGGACACAGCAGCAGAGAATCTTAGAGGCTTGTAAAATGAATTAAGCAGACAAATGCACTGTGTTTGTTTTCAGTTCAATAGGAGGGTTTAATATTGAATACATATGAAGGACAAGACATGCTGAATTGAAGGAGCCTGGAGGCTTAAAGTGATATTAATTCCACTTGCAATCAACCATGTGGATCCAATGATCAAAGAGACTTGGAAGCAAGAAGGGAATAATGGAAGTATCAACACTCAGCAATATTCTGTTGCCTTGGGGCAGCACAGGACCCAAACAGATGCCAGGAGAGCAGCAGGGCTATCTCCTCTCACATCGAGGGAGAACAGGAACTAAAGCCACACTGGACTGTCATGCACTAACAATCTTCAAGATGCTGCTATGAAAAGGTGTCAAATGTACCTCTACTCTTTTGCTTTATAAGCTTAGGTACTGCCCTGGTTTTGACTGGGATAGAATTAATTTTCTCTTAAACCATGTCACACCAAACCATGACAGAAACTTTCTATATAAAGCACTGTTAGTGTGACAAAGCACGACTTTGAAGAGATGGGAAACAGCACCAAAACACAGTTGTGGTTACTGAAAATTATCAGATAGGTCTTTAAGGAGACCAGAGACAGGCCTATGGAATAAGCAAGTGTTAATTTTAGCAACAGCACTTGCCAGGGGAGAGAAAATCTTGGTTTAGGCTATTTAAAAAAGCCTTCCCAGATCTAGCACATGTATTTTGCATTACCCAGAAGAAATAATGAACTAAACTAGAAAATTAGCTGTTTAAAAAGGAAAAAACCACCAGGATTAACATGGTTGCACTTTTGAATCAAACTAATCATGAAAGCAAGTCCTCATAGTATGAAGCCCTGAATTGTTCTCTACATTCTTGTAGCAAGACAGCTGAAGGCCAATATATGAATTTTTCTTATTGTATGCCAGGCCTTAGCTCTGTGAAAGAACAGACCCAATATTGGCAAGGGCTTCAAGTTTAAAACAAGTGGTTAAAACTTGACATGTAATGAACAAGTTCATACTTAGCTTTACTATTCAACCTGCCTCAAATTAAAGTAAGGTTGATAGTTTCCATTCAAGTTCTGTTGAAATGAATGGGAACGTTCTCCTGATTTAACAGAATATTGATCATGCTTTTTGGCAAACTTCCTCCGTTATGGTATTTCATTCTTCTGTGCAACATGTCCATCCAGGAAAGTGGAAAGTATTCTCATAGGAACTGGACATTGTTGGAAGAGTATTTGATGAAACGTTCCTCCCCAAGTCTGCTTGTTTTGTTTTTAAAATAGCAATTGTTTTCAAGGATCAGAGGATTTGGATTTTATTCTTAAATGTTTAAGTTCTTTATCTTCCTGCCACACGTTTAAAACACTGTTAGTGATAACTTTCCTGATATCTTGCTACATTTTTAAAATAGCTTAAATTTACTTTGGGAAGATCCTATGGTACCTTATAAATCTCCCAGAGAGTAGAAAGGATTTTTGTGGGCTTTCTTTTTGCCAGATTTCCCCATGCTATGTGTATTTTAACTACTACTCTCTTTTGACTGAAGTGCTGCCTATGTTTTAACCCCTCTTATGCAGAGCTGCTGTGACTTCTGCATGGGAGATCCAAATCACCAGAGCCTTAAGTGATCTCTTACAGGCAAAAAAACTTACACATCACTTAAATAGCTAACAGATCTCTGTTACTGTTCCAAAAAGGTAGGACTTTCAGTGTTCAGAATAAACTAAAAACAAGCTCTTCACAAAGACATGTAGCTTCAGGTAAAAAAAGGTGAATGATGAAATAGAGATAAATGTCTGCTTACAGCTTTCTAGCCTTTTCAAGCTATCTGTGCTGTTGCAAAGTTATTTCTTTCCCCATTCTCTGGAGATGGCTAAGCTGCCTTTTAGCTATAAACTGCTGAAGAGTTCTTTAAAAAAATTTCCATCGTGGAAGAAAAAAAGAATCAGTGGGAGATTTGTATTGTTAATGATAAATACACAAAACAGATAAATGCAAACCATATAGAACATAGCAGTTTGAAAATACCAGCCATTTGTCCCTAATTCCTAGTCTTAGCTCATGGCAGCTCCTTTCCTTAAGGACTTTGTTGGAAGTTTTGTAGCCTTGCATATACATAAAGCTCTTTATTAATTTAGTGGGTCTGCTTACATAAGTAATAGACAGTTTGCAGACCTAGGTCAAAAATGGAAATGAAGCAATAATCATGGAACAAGGATTAAAAAAAATCTTAGTACAACTTTCAGGCAGAAGAAGTATGGTCCTGTGAAGCCTTTGCATGTAATATTATTGGCATCTGACTAGAAGTGCTGTACTTTTCATTCTTTTCATTTGAGTTAAGCAAATATTGAGGAAAGTAAATGCTTTAATGGCAGTGATTGGTTCTAAACCTACAGGGCATGAGAAACACCATTGTAACACAGAGTGGGGCACTGCTGACATGTTTAAGGCTCAGGATCAGACATCCACTGACATCTAGGCACATAAACATGGCTAAGTGAGACATCTGCTTCAAGTTACTCAGTTCCTCCACAGGGTGACACTGGTTTGCATTGTTTACAAATAAATATAACAAATAATCAGGCAAATCTGTTGTTAGTTAAAGCATTAGGAAAAATACACCCTTCAAAATGCCTCTTGCAGAAAGACATCTGTTAACTTGAACTCTCCAACCCAAATTGTTTACAGAATCCTTTATTTGGGTTTACCTTTTGTCTCTTTCCATTTCATTTTCTGCTCTCACTGGTCACTTTATAAGTTATGTTTAAGAAGGAAACATGCTTTCTAGGAACAAAGGAAATCATAATTTTGGCCATATGCTCACCATTACACCAGAGACTCAACAATCAAAAATTATTTAACCAGAAGAAGATTCCAGTGTTTTCAAAATACTTTGGGGACAAACTTACTCATCTATAAAGAAAACAGACAACTTGTTTGTACTACTACACATGTAGTATCAGAGAGTAATTTGCTTAAAAACCCAAACCCTTCTCTAAGGGAAACTGAGTAAGAAATTTAAAACGAGGGGTAGATTCATGTTTCTCACTACAAGCAGTTTTCCCACTAGTGCAACTTCCACTATCATTTGCTTTCTGTAGTGTGCTTTTTCATTCTGATCCCATTGAGAAGAGAATTATCCATGGCATAGTGGAGCTTCTCTTGAGCTGAGCCAAGTGCAGAGCATTCAAGTCATGAGTATTAAAGCCAGGAATATCTGTCTATCTATCTCTGTATTATAATTTATTTTACAGACTTTACTAGCACAAATCAGTAAGGAAAGGCAGCACATAAGAATGTCTCCCACTGTTTTAAAGAAAACAATTAAAATCAGCTCCATAATATTAATTTTCCATCCAAACAAATGGTTTAACTTCCAGGCTCAAGCCAGCTTTCTAAACTGGATTGATTCCTTTAGAGACTCTAGTTAGGGCTGCATATCAGCTGCTACAGAGTAAGTACATGATAAATCTCATTCACTGGGAAAGGATTAAAAAAAAAAAATTAACAGCACCCTAAAAACAGCTAGGTGAACTTTATTCTAATAAGGGTACTGAATTAACATTCTGGAAACTGGTGTATTTTCTTTATTGAAGACTCAAAGTCTTTTTGCAATGGGCAGTGCTGGCACCTTGCTGTGGTTAAGCTGGAGGTGTCACCATCAGCACCAGACTACACCTTTAACCTTCCTCTCCTAATGAGGGACCGTGCACATGAGACAACAGGGAAGTGATAAACACTTCTGTATCCCTCTAAACCCCCACATGTCAGGAATAAAGAGAAAAATAAGAGGGAAAAAACCATACACAAAAAGACACAATTAAGCCACTGTTGACAGCCCAGCACCAAAGCACCTCCTTTGCAGGTCAGATATTGCCTGTTCTTGGCACATCCTAAGTTTTTACTCAGGCACAGAAAAGGAGATATGTAACTTGAACTACTGAGTTCCTTCTGAATTCCAGGAGCTATCTTGACTTGCCTTTACTCAGTACAATTGCTATTTTGTTTCTTGTTGAAAATGCATATTTATCACTGCAATGCAAGCCAGACACATGAAACTACAAAGAAATCAGGATTTTACAGCTGATATCTGATGCAGATATCACAATATCTGCATTTTATCATACGTGGATCAAGAGACTGGCTCTGCAATTAAATTATTATAGCATGATCAAGAAGACAAAATGGATTAAACAATACCTGCCTATGACCAGTTTTTGTCAGCTCCTGACCTCTCACTAGTGTCAAAACTTGGGAAAAAAAAAACCCTAAATAAAAACCTAATGTCTTTAAATGCTGGAAAAATTTAGTTACTTCTCTGAAATGAATCTCTAATCAAAGAAAAAATAATTAACATCTTCTGCTCTTGTGAATTTTGTCTGCTCCATCTCTATTCATATTCTTTCTTTATGCCTGCAATGACATTACCCAATAATAGCAAAAATGGAAACTCATCACAAGCTTAATTCATACCCTTTGAAAGGCTTCAAGATCCAAATTGTACAGAATTAACGGATGTGCAGTAATGGAGCTTCTACCTTCAAGAATTTTATATAGATGTTATTTAGAGGCCCAGGCACCCACGAACAGTGGAAAATACAGTAAGTGAAAATTACATATCTTTATCACTGACATATCTTTAACCAGAAGAAGGCTACACCAGATTCCATTTTTAATCATAAAAGGAAGGAAAAGAACATCAGACATTCCTGTAGTTTTAAAGCTGATGACTCTAATTTCCAAAAATCTTTTCATCTAGAATTTTCATGTTTTTCATGTTTAATGCTTGTAATAGTTCATTGCTTCTCCTTTCATTGAGTATATGCTCATATACATAATATAATCCTGAATCTGAAATTCTTTGGGGATTTCTAAATCCACTTGAGAAGCAGACATTCATGAGAGGGAAACGGAAGGATTACAATGACTTGCATCAGTTTTCTGAAGAGTTATAGTTCCCTTAATGTAGTCTCTTAAAGGGAGTCTGCATTCTTTTTTTATTGCACTGAAGGGGTATTTGGAGGGGGACCAAGCTGGGAAGGAAAGTCCAATCACATAAAATATAGTGAAGTTCCCTTTAACTGGGATTTCAATTAATCAAAGATGTTAATTAATCTGTCAAAAATATGTGCCAGTGCTAGTACAGATACAAACCTGAAGCCCTCCTGGTCCCCATGAGATTTTGAGGAACTACAAATACTTTTACTGAGAGGTATTAAGCAAAAAACCCGCTCAGTTCTAAAACATGTTGTACTACTCCTTGCCTCTGAGTATTTCCAAGAGACATACAAAAAGTCCACAAGAAGAGTGAGGAGAAGAAAAGTGAGAGCATCCATGGAAGAGAATCTGCCACCTCTCTTAAGATGATCTCTTCCCTAGACTACCCAAGAACTCCAATGCATCCTTCTCCACATATATTTCCTCACTGCAATCTATAAGCCCAAATGCTTCTCCACTGTGCCAATCACCACACTATTCAATTTCTATGGGTCTGAGTGAGACCAAGGCTTTTTCCAACCAAAACAAATAAGACAATGTTTACAGCTTTCACCCAGGGTGATTTGTTGACTTTGGCATAAACAGTCTCATTAATCTTTTGAGATTACTCGAAAAAAAGAATGCATTCACATGAAAAGCACTAGCATAGGACAATTTTTCACTCAGTGCTGGAAATACTGGGCTGTTACTGTTGGTAATTTTGCTTACTAAAACCTGATTGCTTTTCAGCTTTTTGTCTGAAACTCAGATCTACACATTCATAATTAGATGTTATCTAGGTTTACCTGTAACTGATATAGTGGCAACTCTCTTTAAAAGATTTCAAATTACTCCTAATAAACAACTCATTCTCCATGTGCAACACCATACATGTTTTCATTATCAGTAGCTGACAACTCAGCCAGACTGAGGATAAAGAAGTTTATTCCTCTTTTGTGTTTCAATTTGAGTATGAGCTGAGAAGTGAGGCATTTTAAAAGATTGCCAGTTTTCCCCTAGCCCTGACAGAAGGAGACAGCAGTCCTTCCTGTGGCTTGACACACCTACAGTAATACTACCCAGCTGCTCTTTGTGGCTCTCTTCAGCCAAATTACTATGATTGTTTCTAAAGGTCACCATTACAGTGGACAAAATAACCCAAATCACCCTTTGAAACTTGAGTTTTCCTTAAGTTTCTTTGTTTTGCACGGCAAACAAACACTTCCCCAAGCTTTCCTTGCTGCTTCTACACCAATCTCAGACTTGAGCATGTCCTGGGCAGACACACACACTTGTCCTCACTTACAATTTTTGACCGAAGTACATTCTCAGAAATTGCAGAAGTGGAATTAAAGCTTGAAAGGTTTGTCCTTGTCCTGTCTTAAGGCTGACTGGCTACTCCAGTTTTTCCATTACATACCTAGTCATACATTCCAGTCACCCTAACATGCCTCAAAAGACATATTACTTTTTAAGGTTGTTGAACATTTTGGCATCTCAGTTCTACTGAAAATTAAAATCTCCTTTGGATTCCAGCCTCTGGGTCTAATTCTACCATCAGTAACTGTCTGTCCAGGTAGGTACAATTATAATCAGAGTCATGTTCTTAACATTTTTGAACATTAAAAGGACTGAGTTTTAGTCTCTGTCTTCACAACATTATTCCAGACAATGCATCATTCTTTTCTCTCTTTCCTGAATCATTTCCAAGTCCAGTCTCTGAATTGTAGCTACCAGAAGTGGACATGCTAAGAGTATCATTATCTCCATTGTGTTACCAAACTGTAACATCCCCACCTCTGTTCTCCTTCACTTTTCCTTCACTTCTCTACATGTCCATTAGGGCTTAATCAGATCTCTTACCTACAGCATCACAAAACCAAACCATATTTTCTTGTTTATCAAACCATTTCCCCAAAATATTTCCCCAAAACATTTCCAAAGCAGCTTTCTCAGATGTAACACCCCATTTTATGTCACCCACATTCCACTCCCCTATACATGATCTAACAAGTGACTGTTACCAAACATGAGTCTGTCTTGCAAAAAGATCCAGAATAGCACATATGCACTCCTTACATTATTGGTTAAAGATCAAATACAAAAACAAAGAAAGAAGGAAAAAAAACCCCAATTCTCTGCTCCACGGAGGCACATAGTCTGTCAACAAGTCCTTGGAATTCAGCACTCACCTAGAATCAGAACATAGTGTGCTGCAGTCAGGGTTCTGATAGGAGGAAATTTCCCATAAGGTTTCAGTAGATGCAAAGGTCAGGAGGCAGTAATGGATTTGTATGTGTTGTATTGAAATGCTGATTTGAAACACAGTGTGGGTAAAAATAAGTATTGAATTTGATCCATTTCCAGTGACTCTTGGAAACAAATGCTGGGTTTTTACTGATGTATTAATAGATGAACATCACCTCTGATGCAACTGATGCCAGTGATGGATTTATTTGGAGCCTTTAGCCTGCTAATCCTATTAGTGAAGGCACAGTTGATAGAAAAACCATCCCTAGAGATGTCGCTGTTTTCTCTTCCAGAAATACTAAGAAAAGGCAAGTAAATGAGTTAGGGATTTTCCACACATCATTCATACAAATCTTCCATTGCTTCATCTGCTGACAGTCAGACAGGTAGCAAATATGACAAAATGGGAAAGACTATTTCACTGGGAAAACAGAGAAGGGATTTTGCTAAAGCTGTTTTCTACTGCAAAACCCCTAAATGGAAACTTATTTGGCATCTCTGTTGGAGCTGAATTGGCAGAGTAAGATGGAAAGCAGTCCTGTATCTCATTACTGCCTCTACTATCACTAGCTGGAAACCTTGGAAAAACAGGACCCTTTCTGTTTAGATACAGCTGTGCTGCTGCTGTACAGAGTGTCTGGCTTTCTCTTTCCTCCTCAGTACGGATGACACCTGCAAAGAAAGGCTGTTTGTCTTTTCAAAGCTTTACCTACTACTGCTTATTTTGTGCCTGACATCTATTTGTGATATCACTTGTATTTCCTAAGGAACAATTACAATGCCAGCAAGGTGGATAAAAAGCCACCACATATATATAATTAAGTGCTCTCAACCTAAGTTCAGTTTAACTTGCTGTGGTAAGTATTTTCATTAATTACTTAAATGCAGACAGATACAGCTTTCTAAGAGGATTAAAAATTGGTACATAAGAAGAGCAATATCAAGAGCTACTCAATCTTCAGTGGAGCCCAAACAAGACCTGGATTTAAGATGACCAGTAAGTGGCAGGAAGAAGCAAGATGTGTAGGAAAAACTCTTCTTTCATGTCAGGCTTCTCCAGAAATAAAGGATGGTGGAAAAGGAGATCAAAAGCTGTGACACATGCTTGACTGGGTGAATTATATCCAAATAGCTGCATTGATAAAAGAGATATACCAGCTACTTTAACAGCACAGGAAAGGTGTTCTTACACCTCACATAAGCCTCATCAGGGCAGTACAGTATTCTACAGACATATCCAGGCCAGTTCAAAGCTAAAATAGCAACAAGAACACGTTAATCCACTGGACTAATTATCCACTTTTGAGACCTAAGCTAATTTTTCCAGGTGTTTCTTTGCATAAGATGTTTTAGCATAAAAAGAAAAACTGTGGGCTCCCAATATTCTACCTTGTTTTTCTAGTTTAGGCAACATACTTTCCATGCAAGAGGAGCAGAAATCTGAATTCCATCATTATACTGTTTAAAGTCTGACACTGAAAAAACAACTGGGTTTAGCAGGCAGAACAATCAGCTAGTAGAAAATGGAATAGCTGACACTATTTCTAGATAAATCTATATAATTTTTCACTTTTTCTTCTTTTTATTTGTAGTTTATTCAGTGCAAAGAATCTGTGTACTTTTACAGAGCTGAGCACAATGGCATCACAAGCAGTCTTTTTTCAGTGCAACAAAAATGCTACATTTTCTGTTTCTAGGCTCTCACAGTAGGTTAGGGCTGTGTCTCACACTTAAAGATCTTTGTCTAGAAAATGGAATGCTATATCCAGATTAACGGAGAGGAAAACAAAAGCTTAAGTCAGTCATATAACACAAAGAATCATAGTCCCTTTGCACATTCAGTCTTTAAGTACTTATTTTACAGCTAACACTGGAAATTAGACCCCCACCATCCTCTTCTCTCACTAATAAACTGCTTGATTTCTCTTAAAGTCACAGACACTCAAAGGGCACATTTGTTACAATTGTGCTGTATGTGCTCAGACAAAACTATCTCCAGTCGGATTGGCCTCTTTAGACACAGTGAGATCAAACAGCTCACAAAACCCTTTGATGGAAATTTAATTCTTTAAAAATATGCACAAGGTAATTGAAAACACATTTTATGATATTTCAGATTATAAACAGTAGATCTCTGGCTGGGTTGAACAAATAGCATTAAGCCTTTTTCTTCCTTCTGAAAAACCACAGTCCTTGGCAGCATAAGGCACTGATGTGTTTTCTGTACCAGCACAGGGAAACCAGTGATTATAATGAAGAGCTTGTGTTAGAATGCAAATTGTAATCCAACAGAAGAAACTATCTGTAAACATCAGTTATTGTGCATTCAAAGCCATTTTGTGATATTAGCATGTTTTTCTAAGATCTAAGCATAAGGTCTGGGTTTATTGCATACCCCACCCCCTCTTGCTCCCTTGCACAAGTCTTCACGGAAAAGCAAAAATAAATATCCTTTGCTCACAATCTCCAGTCTTATCATCAATTCTACACACCCTAGAACAGAGTAAAAATTCCAAGTCCATCTTTACTCACTTGGTATTTAAACCCCCTTGACTTCACTAGTACTGTGAAATTATGATGAAACAGATTTGCATGCAAGCTTTACAAAAACAACAGTTACAAAGGGAGACACTGCTTTAACCATAAGCTACCACTTCACACACATGGAGGTCTGTTTGGCTCCATCACTACTATTTTGTGCATTTGCTATATGAACAAGGAAGGCCTGAGCAGCAAATGACATGGGGCTGTTCAAAACTTCAGCACTACGTTGCCAGACGTACTCTAACTTTGCTTCTATTTTCTTCTATCTTCCTGGCAGCAAGGCAGAGCTGTTACATGTCTGTGTTAGGTGCCACAGAAACCACGTGTAAGAACACGACAACCCAGGCCTCTTTTTCTTCCTCTGAAGAAGACAGGATGTTAATGGGGTGGAGTGAGTAAGAACTTCTCTGGTAAAACTGTTTTAGAAAACAGTACCTGTGTTAGAGCTAAGTACTTCATTCAGAATAGTGTGAAGGAGGTAATTTCTAATCAAAGAAAGAAAGTGTAAAACCAGCCTTAACTTACCCCAAAGGAATGGGGATCCAGGAATGCACAGGTGTTCAGAGTCTGTGGAAGACTCTGCTTCAGACTCTACTGGAATCACACACAGGCCACCTGTGTACCTCAGTCTTCAGATGACTTCATGCATGGGAAGCATCTCAATGCATTTAAAATGTCTTTCAGTAGTAAGAGTCTGTGTCTCCCCTTTCTCCTGTGCTCAAGGGAAAACAGGTGGGGAGAATCCAGAACCGTCTGGGGTTCCTTCTGTGGAACAGAAGGAAAATCCTCATGTTCAACACACCTCAGGCTCAATTTCAAAAGTGCATGTTGCTCCTCATTACCTGTCACATTTTTGATAGACTGCATAACCCAGTCCCTACACTTTCTCCTCAAACTACAAATTATACTCAGTCCTATAGGAACAGCTATGATTTCTATTTCCACAGACTTTACATTTCATCTCAACTTGTTCCAAGTCAGTGGACCTTGAGAAATACAGAAGGTTTTCTCCTGAGCTGGAACAACACAGATCAAGGAAGGTTCAAAAAGCAGACCAAGACTGATGTAGCCTTTCACTAGGGTAAAATGTACCTTGCTTCAGCTTTCTCACTGCTGAAGTCACAAATGAGAAAGCAAAGACAAACATTTGGTGAAACAATGGTACTCACCCTCTCCCTCTCTGCTCCTCCTTTTGTCTATTTATATTGACAGAAGCCTCTTCATTGTGTGAGGCTTAAAGAGAAGCCGGAGTCTTAAGGGAAATGCTTCCCCACCTCAGAAGTAGTTGATGTTTAAATATAGCTTCCTGGTTTGTTAGATTCACAAGAACACACACAATGTCTGAAAAAATCTATGAATTTGGAATGTTAGGGTATCATCCACACTTTAAATCCTTGCTCTTGTTTTCCCTGGGTCACTGAAAGAATGTGCTGCCCTTTATACCAAAGAAATAAGAAGTTAATGTGTGAAGTCTACAGGGCTCCCCGCTTTGATAAACTCCTTGTAAGGGATTCTTCATCATGACTGAAGTTTGGAAAAGTGCAACAATCCAAAAAGGACAGTGCAACCTAATAATAAATCAATCTTTAAAGTGAGAACACACTCAAACTGTGAAGGCGGCATTGCAGAGCCATGTGAAGGGAGGCATCTGTGCCTAGGTAAAGCCTAGCACACAGTGGTGAGGCAAAGCTGAATGGGCTGCTTATTGTACTGCACCACACTCCCTGGGTGAAGTGAAAGTAGAGGAAAATGAAGTCTTTCCCTCTCACAACTAAAGCTAGAACAATGAAAATCACAGGGCAGCATTGACTTGTTAAACAGTTTCTGCTGGCTCTATTTTAAAACTCTAAAGGCTTTGAAGTGGAGTTGTAAACTCAATTGATTTCAAACAAAAGGCTAATGTAATCCACTTTCAGCACCAGTACCATGCTGGCAGTGAATACACCCTCCTCAGTAACAGAAATTACTTATTAGTGTTTAAAGCAATTCATTTCAATGTTTTTAAGCCACTTAAGAAGTTGGATAGGAATGCTCTTGGCTGAATTCAGCCACAGAGAAACAAAGCCAATATCTGGACCTGTTTTACTGGGGGACAGTGAGGCCTCCAGGAACACTAGCATTAATATCTGATACATTCACGTGCCCTTTCTGTCCCAAACTGTTTTCCAGGTATTGTAGTTTTACATATGACTTGTTACACCCAGCCCTGGAGCGCTGCCATCTCTGAGGTGGGATGCACAGATTTAGCTCTGCTAGATCAGCAGGATCTATTAGGGCAGTAGCAGACACTGCATCAGCTTATGGGGTTGGGCAGCTCTCAGATTCAGACACTAGAATATGGAAAGTTTGGGAAATACTGGCCACCCTTTAAAAAAATTTAGAACACAAGTCATGAAAATGTGGCAACAAGATCAGAAGTCTGCAAGAACAGCCAAATGGAAAAAGATCTAGGCAGGAATTGATTAGAAGAACATGGGACAGACTGAAGGGAATTATCAATTGTAGAAAGTCTAAGAAAAACAAGAACAAGTGGAACATAGAACAGGTCAAAAATTTTAAATGTTTCCAATAAGTTTCACAGCATTTGGCCCCTTTATTTGGAAAGTATATGTGATACCCCAGGGGAAAAGAATGACTCAAGGCAGAGTGTGAAACTAGGCAGATTTTAAAGTGATCTTGACATAGTTTTACATGTGCACAAGAAAGCTGCACTGCCTGGTTTCACTGTGGGTTTGAGTTTGTAACCAAAAGGTAGAATTTGTGTTAACAGACCTCTTGGGTTGGAAAAACCTCTAGAATAGTCCAGAAGGCCAGTGCTTGGCAGTGGGTGCCCAGGATAAAGAACCCAGGAGTGATTCAAACTTCCTGGGATAACTGGACTCCTGTTGAAGACCCACTGACTAGAATTCATGCTGTCCAGCAGATGTATTCTGGGCTAGATCTGCTCTTTGAGCTTTCAGGCCTCTTGGAAAAAATCTACCATGTCATTAATGTTCAGACAGATTTGGACAAGGAGAATCTGCTTTCAAGAAGCTTTTGTAAAAGGAGGGAGGAAGGACACAGCCTAAGAGGATTTTGCTATAACCAGTTATAAATATTTGAATTAACATTCCCACATTGTTGACAGTTTCCAATGTCTGTCTATCCTTGCTTCTGCAGAACTGACCTGCATGTTAATCCAAGAGCTCTTCTTCATGCATAAAGTACCTATGCTGAATGCCTTGCAAAGCTTTACTACTTTCCTCTTCTACTTTCATATCATTTGACCTCATTCCAGACTTAAAAACTTTGAGACTATCAGTCTCTTCCTCAAATTAGGACACTGAAATCTTTTAACATAACAGCAATTCAAAAAATATCAATATCAATCTGTAATTAGAGGAATTAAGCCATGTTTGATACAGAGAAAGAGAAAGGAGATTTTTAGATGCATCTCAGCCTCTCAGAATAGTTTATTTTAATAAACTTTATTAACTAATTAATAATTTTAAAATAATTTTATTATTTCTTTAACTTCATTAATGCTTTATTTTAATAAACTTAATGCAAATGTCCTCCATGTTTTCTAACTCAGATGAGCACAAAGCCATTTTTAATGTGAACGCCAATTACTCCTGAGTCAGGTTACACAGCATCAGCACTGTCCCTCTCAAATCAAAGTTTTACTCCAAATGAAGTATAGAAATTATTCTTTACTTTTGTTAGTAACAAAATACCACAGGCACAACCCTATCTCAGATGTCTCTTTACGAGGTAGGAAGGGTATGCCTTCTCTCCAGCAGACCAACAGGTAACAACCCCAAATCCAGCAACTAGACAAAACCTTTGTGCTTGCCAAGGATGAAAAATAATTTGGTCAGCATGAAACCTCCCACAGGCAAAAATGAAATGTTATGACAAAGGTCTCTTTCTCCTATTTTTTACTCACTTCATACTTCCCACTGTTTGCTGCTGCTCATCACTAGCTAATGTTTGATTGAGCATGCTGGGTCTGCACAGATACTCAGAAGTCAATGTTTAGCTCACCCTGAACTGTTACAAGAGCGCCCAACACAACAGTTCTCACCCTCATTACACACTCTTCTATTTTTCTAGCTGCTGTGATGCACAATAGAACAGTTAATGCTCACCGTTAAAGCCGTATCAAGGACACTGGAATTAGCCATCCATTGAATGAATGAGAGGAATTCAGCACCTCAAGGCTTCTTGTTTCAGGCTGCCTGCCAACTCAGGTGGCTGCAGCAGTTGTTGCTCTCTTTCAAATATTTCTCCACAACTCCCAAAGCTAGAAATTTACTCACAGAAAATAGAGTATAACTGTGGTATCTGTCTAGTCCCCAGACTTTACCCAGTTCTTTTGAAGGGGAAGTCTGTCTCACTAGTTTATTAAAAGTCCTGTGTTTACCTACAATTTTCATCAGGACAGCATTTTACAACAAGACAGCCTTCTTAGGAGGGCACAAACATTTTCTCTGCTCCCTAATGGCTTGCTTAGGGCTGCATACATTTACACCATATATGAGCTGTATTTTAATATGCATGGCCAGTGAGGAAAGCCATCACCTCTGCACCCTCAGAGGAGTGTGAAAGCTGGACTATGACACAAACCACAAAAACAGGCAGTGGGCCAGATCCCAGAAAGCAAAGTAATTCTCATTCCTAAGTACTTGCTGGTTTCCTATTGACTGCAGTGGGAAACTTCCAAGCTCCCACTCCCAGTCTCTGGGACAGTAGCAAAAAAAATACATTTTCTGAGCACAGCACTGCAGAGGTTAACAAACCTGCATGGCCCTGCAGCTTCACCACACTGACTCACACACCACTAATGGGACACTGGCATTGATCTGGAATTCCCTCCTGGCAGTTACAGATTTAAACAAGCAACTCCAGAACAGCCACATCTCAAAGGCATTTTGCCCACGTGAAATACAATTGTCTGTCACCAGTCAAGGGAGCTTTACAGAACTAACAGCTTACAGTATCACTTCCTTCAAATTCACAAACATGAACCAGAGCACCACGATTCCATCCCTGCCATGACAAAAGCAGGAAATTCCCCCCACCCATTATTTAGAGGAATATTTAGAACCCAAAGTGGACAATCAGAAAGGTTAGCTGGAGAGAAGCATGGGTCCCAGTTAGGGAAGCAACAGCTGAAGTACCTGGATAACAACAGTAAATAACTTCAATAAACAGAAATGGAAAAGGCTTCCAAGATGATTAAAGCAACAGCAAATGAAATGGAAGTGAATGTATAGATGCTAAAAGAGAGATAAAACAGAACTGGGATCAGCATCTCACAAAGAAATTGATCTGATTAAATGGATAGAGCCACACCAAATGGGTAACAGAAATTCCTGGATGAAGTTCTGACAGACAGGGCTACTGAGAGCCTTGATGTGTAGGAAAGGAGTAGAGAATAAATTATAGGATGTAGTTTGATCATTAAGTGCAACGTTACCAAACTATCATGTCTGTAAATGAAGTCAGACAGCCAGAGATGTTGGACAGCAAGCCACAAAAATGCCCCAATGTCTCATTCTTATGCATATCATATCTCTAGTGACCATCAGTAGCACTTGCCTTGGGAAAGAACACAAAGCCAGAGTAAGCTTACAGCAATTCTTTCCCAAATACACCCTTCTGGCTTTTGGCAGTCAGCAGTTTATGGACTTAAGAAGCCAGACCATCACGTTTCATAGCCCCTGAGTTTAACCTCTATTAATTTAACCTCTTCCTGAACCCAGTTAGGCCTTCTTGACATTTTATTGTAGTGAGTTCCACAATTGATTGCACATGCCTTGTATTAAAAGAAAAAAAAAGAAAAAAATTTATATAACATGATTTGTTTGAAGCTTGTTGTCTGAGTTTTACTGACTTCTCTCTTTATTCAAATGAGCTATGTCTGATTATTCCTTGTTTACACTCTCCACATAATTTCTAGTTTTATGACACCCTTGGCCTCCAACCAAGATTTTTTTCTCAAACTGGAGAGTCCTAGTTTACCCTCTGGTCCTACGGCTGTCATTCCATACCTAGGGGGTTTCTGCACATCTCTGATGATCACATCTCACTTCTATCAAGCCTTTCTGAGTTATAGCCAGAGCTGCGGATACATGTTATGAAAATACCAGAATAATGGTTTCTGATTTATTCTGAACTTTGTTATTTGGCCATCCCTGGAACTGACAGTTTGAAAGAGCTATCCACAGCAATGCCAAACCCCCTTGCTCTACGTAAGAATTTAAATTACATACTTCATTAACATATTGCATGCAGGTTCTCAAATCCCTAGTTGTATTTATTACCACAATAATTTCTGATAATCTGTCTAGAATTAACCCAGACACAATTCTCAGCACCACATCTCAGCAATGCTGTACATGTAGGTGAATATTCATTCCAATTCCATAAAGTCTTTCAAAGTTGGTTTGGGAATAAAACATACCACGAACTAGCCTTATATCATCCCCTAGCACTCAGAGGTATAGACATATAGAGGGACAAAAAGCTGCCAAAAACATTCCCTCCATTTCTTATAAGCTGATCTATAATGAAGAGGAGCCTCAAGAAAAGCTGTGCGCTCAATTCTCACTCTTAGCACTCTTATTTTTCCCCCTTCTCCAAGAGCATGATATATGGATATAAACCAGTAGCCTCAATGCTTCACACACACACCTCCCAAGTTAACAGAAAAGATGAAAACCAGCTGTATTCTAATTTGCCTCTGTTCTAAGCGATTCCCACATTTATCAATATTTCATCTAGCTTTTTTTGGCACCAACATTTTCCATATTACTTAAAGGGGAGACTACAGACAGGAGGGGAGAGCATAAATATAAATCCCACACAAAGGAAAAAAACCCCCACTGCTGCCAGGTTTTACAGTGGGACACTTGCTTTGCAAGATCATTCACTGCCTTTTATGATTTTTCTCTCTTGCGATAGGACTTCCAATAATTTTCTCATTTTGAATAACCAGAGCAAGCAAAATTAATATAGATTCCTTTGGAAGTAGAAGAAAGCTTCTAATTCCCTAGTTCTTCAGTGTTAACTCAGAGAGATTGACCAGTTTTAATCCACTCCTAAAAACCAAATATATTTCAAAGCGTGCTTGGAAAAGATTGCTTTTTGCTCACCCACTGAAAGCTTCTGGGTTCTAAACATGCAACAACAGCAGGGTCCAAAACAGCAACTGGTTCAGGAAACTTCTAAGGTACCAAATCCACAGGTGGAATGCTGCTTGCCTGGACAGCAAGTGAGAGAAAAATACTTCTAGAGGCTCTTGGAGGGCAGCACTATGGTTTTATCCTATGCAGCAAATCCACACAGGCACTCGCTCCATCGCACAGGCAAGGGCTCTGCCGGCTCCCTGGTAACAGCTCTCTGTTTTGTTGACCAGACTGTTGGAAATCATTAGGGAAAGAAAAGCATGACTTGGCAGTAATGCCCTGGACTCAGAATACATGAGTTGTGCCACTATCAGTGTCTGTGAAAAGGGGTAACTACAGTGACCTTTGTTAAGGTACTTCATCTTTCCAGGACAGAGTTCCTCATTTTTTACTTATAAAAGGATGGGACCTTTGTGTTTCTAAGTGCAAACTGCTTAGCCCAGGAGCTGTGTCTGTTGTTAGTGCTCATAAAGCAACACAAACACGTTTCTGATCTTCAGTCCTGAGGGACCTGGATCCACACTTCAGCAGTTACCAATGACAACATTCACCTCCTCCTTCCTGTCCCCCTACCCCCTGTTCTCATATACTTACCCTTCCCTTTTTAATAACTCTAGCATTCATCCAAGCACAGAGGGATCTGGACCAGGACTGAATATAAAATCATATTAGATTCAAAAGGACCAGAATCTGGAGTTTGAATACCTTCCCTTCTTCCAAGATGCACCTTTTCAAAGGTCCCTCTCTACATGATGTCCTATAATATATTCTAGGTTGAATTCCTGAAATTCTTTGTTGAGGAGAATAAGAGAGGTAGGACAATATCATTTCCAGGAACAGAAAGATTGTTTGTCACATCAGAAAAAAAAACCCCATGTATGAAAATATTATCAAAATGTACCATTACTTGCTGAGATCGAGAATAGTGCAGAACTGGGATGGTAGAGACAGCTTCAGAAACTTTCCAATAAATGAGCTGTCCACATTTACAAACTGATAACTGGAGTTTTGAGCAACATGGTCCTCTTGAAGGTGTCCCTGGCCCTGGCAAGGGGTTTGGAATGAGATGATTTTTAAGGGCCTTCTAACCCAAACCATTCTGTGACTCAATGAACTGGTGAACAGAGTTCACCAGTTTTGTGAGATGCTGTAAAAGGTCTTTCCCATACTCAGGGATGAGGATGAAAGAAGGAAAACTAATAAGCAGGGAACATAATGGCTGAGTCCCAGGAAATGTTAGCTGGAAAGAATCTCTACACATCCCTAACCCAAAATCTCGCTTGAAGCAGAACTAGCATTGACAGAGGTGCCACAACATTTCTGGGCAACAAATTTCGCAGCTGCACTACGCTCATAAGTTTCAATAGGAACCACTCAAGCTGCAACCTGTGGACAGTGCCTCTCATTTTTGCATCTGTGACCACTGAGAAAAGCTTGGGTGTTCCATAGTTGTAGTTCCCCTTCAAGTAATTACAGGCTGTAATTTGACTGACAGCTCAGTAGCAAGACTAAATATGAAACCTCTGTAAATCCAGCAGTAGAGCAGGATACACTTAGCAATGACATCTCTTTGAAAAGAAAATAGTGAAACTGAAGAGTTAAATTTTCAGTTTCCCGCTAATTTACAGAATTTAAAATTAAATACAATAGCACAGAGTAAAATAATATCTTTCATTAAAAGTATAGTTAAGTTAAAAGTGACATTTTCTTCCATGCTATTTGAAGAGAAATAACTTTTGCCCTGGTGGCTGTGATTCACAGCTCTCAATTCCTCCCAGGAAACAAAATAAGAAATTTCAATGTAAACTTTATTCTCCCCTTTAAAGTAGGAGTGGAAAAGGGGAAGAATTTAATGAGTATTATCTGCTCTGTTGGCACTCGGAAGGGCTATGACTGAGAGAAAAAACACCCCACGGAATATGTAAAAATGGATTTCATTACAAAACATAATTAGTTCCTGCAAAAATATCAATTTTTAATGAATTCTTTTCCAAGTTTAATGTCATCATCACAGTCTAAGTTATATATTCAAATCTATGCCATTACAGGACGTTTGTACTAGCCTGTTTCCTTAACCAAAACAAACACAGAGTCTAACTAGAATAGTATGTGTAAAGTTAGTGTGTTCATGCCAAGACACTGCACTTTCGCTGTTATTTGCTTTTCTTCCCACTGCTCCTGAGTACCTTTGGGATGTGTCTTCATAAAGCAGCTATTGAATCAACATACAGAAAGTTAGTATTTTGCAATATGCATTCAAGTTACTTTAAAAAGTAAAATTTTGGGTCAACTAAAGGTAAAATTTTGGGTCAACTAACTGATTTTGGGGAAAAATTTAATTCATTTACCTCACTAAAGCCAAAACTCCTCCCTAGGTAACTCTCCCTAACTCTTAAGGTCAAGAGTGCACAACATTCCCAATTCAATATATTTGTGTTCTTGGATGAAAACAGGTTAATGACCAGATCCAGACTAGATGCAACTCCAATGATTCCATATGGTCTCAAACACTTTAAGAATAGTTATGGTAATGATAAGCATGAGCTGATCCATCCAAAGTATGAAGCTGCTCATGTCTGAGTGAGATTTGTCTTAACCTGGCCATTCTCATAAAAATCAGCACTTCCATACTGCCTCAGTCTTTTATGCAATGAAGTCAAGCTGCTGAAGACCCACAAAAAGATTTTCCTACCATTTTTTTTACATACATTTCTTTTACTACATTTTTTATTCAGTCCATACTAAAAAAGTTCAAGTCCAAGAACTGCTGCAGTTTTAGTCAAAGATGGGTTTTTCAAGAAAATGTATCATGGTTTAGACAGACATGATTGGTATGCTTTTAATCTTAAAATCTGTTCTATACAGCTATAGCTTAAGGCATTTGTGCTTATTTGCAGAGTATGCTTAACTAAGAAAACTACACAGAATTGCAGTTTTGAGAAGAAAAATGGAAGGAAGAACTCAAACACCGCAATATTTGATACATGAAACAGCTCTTTTCTAACCAGAGTCTGACCTTCCTTTTCAAAGAGAAAGACATCAATTAGGAAAACAAGGTGATGCTGATGCTTGGTGAATTTCCCAGTGGGTACAGGATGATCAGGACAGTGGGCAACACAAAACATGAAATGCACCATGTTACCCTCACAAGGAGCTCGCTTAGATTAGTGCACCTATTTATCAAAGGAGAATAAACAAAGACATAAAGGAACATGCATACTTTAATCCCACACTGGTGTGAAGTGGTGTTTGCTTCAGTAGGCAAGTAGGGGTGGAGGTGTCTATTCCTTTTCTCTAAACACTTGAATACAATTTTTAACAATTATGACAGTAAATTTACAAAAGTAAAAATATGTGGAGAGGGCATGCAAAATGCAGCAATCAGGACATGGAAGGAAGCAGTAGTCTGTCAAGTCAATAGCTTGTCTAAGCCTTGTTTTCCCCTCACCACCTTTACCCCAAATCTAACTAACAGGGAAAAGCCTCAGACAACCAACAGGAGTATCCCCACTGCCAGATGGATGTCTTCTATGGAGTTCATCTGCAATGGTATTCATGTCCCTCTAGGCCTCTGTTTGAACATTGTCACTATGGAAACAGATCTCTGATGCCCTGCTCCTTATCAGGCCTTCTCTATTTAAATTCTTTTCTTGTGTTTTTAACAAAGCCATTCACTGAACCTCAACTAATCCAAGATTCTGTCAGGGGTGAGGTTTTTGCTTGGTGGGTTTTTTTTGCCTTCACTATCATGTCTCTTCCAAAAGGTTCTCTCACCCACTAATGCCATCTGACAGGCTTTATTTGACTCACACCTCTTCAGTTACTGGCTCAAAAATATTATGGCTGCATTTATTGCCAAACGGATTCTACAGTTTTTATTCCCCCCTCCTGCCCCCCAGGGTACATATTTTCAATGAAAATTCCACTCATTCAACAGCAACTTTTTAATTTTGGTTTTAGCTGTTTAGAATCTGCCTGCATCTACATCAGATGCGCCTGTGAGTTCTCTCTAGAGCACCCCTAGGTTAGAGGTATAAAGGGTTACATCTCTGTAATACCAACAGTTTATCAATTCCAGATGCATATGGAATCCAAAATCCTGTGTTTACAAATTCCAAATATTAGAATACTTTTGGGGAACAGAGAACAGGAGGGGAGCTGGGAAGCGTCAATGTTACATTATGCAAATGAAAGAAGGCAAATCTGGGTTTGACCTTACTGCATCCAAATCTGGCGCACAGGCAAGAACCAGAGCAATTCTTCTGCAAACCAGCAAATGTTAATCCTGCAAGTGCCCCTGCAGTAGAAACTGAAATTCATGCTATAGTTCTCCACCTAAGTAGACAGGAGACAAGCATTATTTACCTTTTGAGTATTTAATATGGCCCATAACTGTGATTTAAAGTGATGCTCCAAGAGACATTTTAAGGGGATTTTCTGATACTTTCTAGTGTGAGGAGAGATGGAGTTTTATCAGTTTGCAGAAAACGTCAGTGCAGAGATGAATGGGAGTCATAAAACAATTTTGTTTTATTCTTTTATTACCTTAAGTATTCTGGGCTGACTGAGGAAGCAGAAGATACAGCAACACAGTAGCCTAAGATATGTTGTGGCTCTCACAGTTCCCAAAGGGACTGGTATAAACATAGAGGCAATTGCCACTAACTATGGAAATGAGCTTCAAAGCCTCCCTATGGCTTCCACTGAGACAAAGCACCTGTGTGTGTGATGATGCTTTACTAAAAGATGAAACTGGAAGAAAGGACACACCTCAAACATTCCCCTTCATAAATTTAACTGCATTATTTCTAGGCTTTAATTGAACAAGCTCTCTGATGGAAGCCGGACAGCACAATTCACAGGCCATACTTAATGGAGCCAAGTTAACATTTCAAATGGAAATAACTTTTATGAACCTTATAGAAAACTGTAGTTGCTTTCATGTGTTAATACTGCAGACGAGTATTTATTTTCTTTACTCTCTTCATAATATACCACCAACAGCTTTTGAGAGGTGTAAAACATGAAAAATCACAGTAATGAACTTTAAGTAATATTTTGTACAGCTAATTTTGGTTTACTGAGGAACAAGTTTGAGGTACAGCCAAGGAGAGGATTAAACACACTGCTGATTTTCAGGAACTTAAAAGTTGAGCTATAAAGTGAGGAACTAGGAAGAATTGTGCTAATTTAATTTTTTGGCACAGCTCACTTTTCACTGGGTAAAATCAGGGCATTTCCAGGGACCATGGGCATAACATCATCAGTGCTCCCACCTCCTCTTGCACAGACAGCAAAGAAGCACAATGAGAGGTCAGTGGTGCTTCTGGAGAGCAACAGTTCCACACCAAAACCTGCATCTTTGCAGCCTAATTGGGTTAACTTCCATGTGTACATAACCTCCAGGTTAATTTTGTTTCTCATGATAAACATCCCTCTTTGGAGTTTGGGCCCCACTCTTGCTAGCCGCTGTTAACTCATATCAAACCACCAAAACTAAACAGAAAAATACTAAAATAATTCTGAGTACTGAGAGGATAGAATAACCAGAGGCATAACAGTCATAGGTGCAAAATGAACAGTGAACATATTCAGGTGAGAAACCAGAACAACACTTCCAATATGGCAGAGAGCAGAATCCCTCTAAATAAAGAACCCTAATTTCACCTAATTGTCAGACTATGAAAGAGGTTGTAAGGCACAGCCATTGCAAATAAGGCTGGACAGGCCCACCTGGGTCTCATTCACTGCAAGGATAGTGCAGGAGTTGGATACTTCTGTGTACCACATTATCCTCTCATTATTTCATGCAGTTCTCTCCGAAACTACTGAAAGTTGTGCTTACATTTCTGAGGGCAGATCTGGGCAATTTGCCTTTACCCTCATACCACTGAATACACTTCCTTTTCTCCCTCCCTGCCCACAACTTTAAGAATTACACTGGGAACATAAATCTCTATTTCAGATTTCCTTAGTTTAGATGGACCAAGCCAAGACATTTCCTGCCCTCTCAAGCATCTATAGCAATGAACCCAATTTATTCTTCTATGGAAGAAACTAGTCAATGACACTGATATGTATTTTCTGTCCACATTAATTCCATTTTTCAATCCTAATTACAGCAAGACTTGGGTTGCTTCTGTATTTTTCAGGCTCCTGTGGATGTTTGAAAGACAATTTAAGTGGTGAAATGAACACTGGTTTTCCTCAAAAGCTTTCCCAAAGAAAGCTTTACTGATCCTTCCACTAGAAACTGATCACCAGGCAGTTGCCATTAATTATGGCATGGAAACATTTGGCCAGATATACACAGGACACAAATCATACGTTAGGGATTTAGGTTTAGAGCTATGGCAGAAGGAGTTGGCTTTCTCACGTTGTGTCTTGTATCTATCATTTCAAACTCCTATGGCGTTTTTGCTGATCTGGCTGTAAAAAGAAGCAACGTGGAACTCAGGAGTGAAGCTGATGAAGGACAGGTCACAAACTGAATTTAAATGAAGTAGAGAATTGGAACTTAGCCAAAACCATGAGCCTCTCCTTGCTACACTGCACCCTATCAGCCTAGAGGTAGGGTGCAGAATTACCACTAGTTCATGGTCTAGGAAAAAAAAATATTTGCTGATTAAGAGAAAAAAGAGGGTTTGAAGATTGTTGATGTCAGCAGTAGTAGAATCAGCTGCAAGTCCTCTTAGAATGAGGAGGCATATTGCAATAGGAAACACATTGTCTCTAAAAAAATCTCAGAAAACATTATGAGCAAGTTGTCTCCAACATCTCAGATTTATAGCACGGCCTGGCTCAGAATCACTGCAATTTCAGAGCTTCCTCCCAACAAAAACTGTTATTAAGGCCTGAAACTCTGGCTAAGGCTTTTATTCCTATAGCAGTTTATTATCTTCCTCTCTTCTAACCCTAGAAGTTCAACAGCACAATGTTCTCCCTAAGCTGAATGTCAACATGTGTGCAGTAACAATTTAGAGCTACAGCATCCACCTCCATAAAGCATTTTCTGCGCAAACACTGGGGGCATGTGCGGTCTCAAAGTCATTGAAACACATCTCATTCCACCTTAATCTCTTCTGACATTAAAAGAGATCAACAGATAAGAAAGAAGAAAATTGTGCCCTGGCAAGTCCATAGGCAGTATCAGGCATTTATGTGGAAACAGTGTGAAACAGGAATGCAATGAAGGTGAAAGAAAAAAGTTCAGGGAAATTTCTATGTAAGCTGTGATGCACAAAATAAATGAACAATACTGCTTGCACAGGGAGCAGCTCTTCCAGACAGTTGAAATGGTTTTAAAATTAGTTAGAAACAGTGAAACAGCACAGCTTGCAAATCCCACCAAAAAATAAGCAAATTTTCAGTTTATTGAATCAGTCTCTTTTTCCCTTCAGGGAAGTGAAACATTTTTCTAGGACTGAGAGGACTTAAATCCAAAGGCAGATTCACTGTGACACTCCAAGTCTCCCAGCTGATTCCTCTGCCCAACAAGTCTGCACTTCATATATTGATGCATGGAAGAAATCCTCATGTAAGAAAAAGGAGATTAGAGGTTAATCTTTGCTTTAACAATAAAAATAAGAAGCTACTTCACATTTCAGCCTCATGGGTTAAATGGAACCAGCTGTACATGTGGCCATCCTGCACACAAAACACTGTCACTAAAAAGAAGCAATTTCTTTGTGGGTCAGAAAAGTGGGTAAGACACTACACTGCTGTCACAAAGGAGCAGCTCATTCAATCTGACCCACTGAATATTGTCAGTAATTCAATTTAACCCTTTCTCATCTATATTGAGCTTGATCAGTGCTGCCTGGTTGAAGCACAAAATACAGGAAGAAAATTCTAAGCAGTGGTGTTTCAGGAATTTTTAACAGCTGCTGCCTGCTTCATTGCTTGAACTCAATTCTCTGAATTAAATCCTGTGAAATCCAGTATTTGCCCCAAGAAACACGTCTGGGATTATCCCAGAGATTTCACATGCACAGGATACATGCAGCTTCAAAAGACAGCTCCCTGCTGACTGAAGGAGGAGCAGGTATTACAGGGCTCTTAAGTCTCTGCAAGCAATATAGATATCATATCCTTTTCCTGCATTACTCTACAGACTCCAATAAATCTACAGAATTCAGCTTACCACAAAGCTACTGTTTTTCAGAACAACTGACCCAATGACTGGTATTTATTTGCTGAGACAAGTTCCATTAAAATAAAAAGTAAAAAATCCACACTCTTCCTCCTCATCACCACAAAGATGACATCTTGCTGCCAGTCTGCCCGCCAGGAAGCCATCTGGAAATAATATCAATACCACAATCTAGAGGCATCCCTCCAATGCATTAATCAGGTCATTAGAGTTCAATACTGACAGCATCTTTAGGAACTGGAAAGGATAAAGCTGTGGTAATAAGGCACAGTGAAGATGGATCCCCAGGGCCTAGTTAGATCTTCCCCTCCTTTTTTCTATAAAAAGCATACAGCATTAGCATTTTGTTCCCCAGTGTTTGGTTTAAATTTACCATTCTGGAGAACTTCGTAGCTTGAGCAAGGCCTCTGAGTTTGACGCACAAACACATAATAGAAAATGTCTTCCACCTCACTCCTGTCCTTAAAAGGACATTGAAAAGGTCTGGAGAGAATTAAATGGAGCATGACAATGATTTGGAGACTGGGAAAAATAGATTAAAAAAATACAAACATATACATGTATGCATATTATAGCCAAAACCCATACAAAGTTCAGTTTAAGAGGGTCACAAGCTTTCTTATCACACAGAGCAGTACCATCAGAGGAAACCCACCAGTACCAGATGCTAAAGTTATCTCAGAGACATACCAAAACCCAGGGGCTGGAAACTGAAGCTTCAGAAATCTAAAGTTGAAAATGCTTTCCTTCTACAGTATGAGGAAAGGAAACAACTCAGGAGGAAAAAATAGTAATACAAAAAAAAAAAAAAAGAAAAGGTGTCACATGAGATTCTGGTCTCCTATCTTTCTCAAATGAGAAAAAACTCCACATGACTTTCTGAGATATCTGTTTTAACAGTACCATTGAATATGGTACACGATGAATGAAATGACACACACTTTTGAAAAGCAGCAGAGTAAAAGCAGAAGCACAGCAAATCCCGAGATTAAGGAAACAAACATATCACAAATATTCAGTTTTATCAGTTCAGTACAGCTCCCCATTAGAAAAATTATATACATATCTATCTATCTATAGATATATCACTGCACTAGAAGTAAGCAGCTGTTCATCATCTTGGACAAAACTCTTTAGAGGCAGTGATGAGTCTTTCCTCAGTGTCTGCACAGCAAGCTGGTATAACATAACTCCCACTTAACTGCTGTACTGTGTAACTCCAGCATACAAAAGGGAGCAGTCAATCCTTGTTCTGAGTTTAAGTTAACCAAAGTTATTCAAAATAACAGTATCAAATTCTGATACTGGACCTAAACTCAGGTTTGTTTTCACAAGTTGAGATTCAATATTTGTGAGACAGTTCAAAACTTTTCATTTATCTAGTAAGCTTTTTTTTTTGTTGTTTTGTTCTGTTTCCAGAAGTATTTCTCTTTCTCCTAGAAGTATTTCTCTTTCTCCTAGAAGGAACTTTGCAGGGCAGTTTTCCTACAAACCACATTCAATTGATCTCATTTGAAGAAGAAAGAAAGTGAGTAACTGTCAACTGGAAGGGGCAAGGTACAGGGAATCCATGTAATAAATTTAAAGGGTTAATTTTTCAGGCTACAAACTCCAAAAAGTTGCTTGTAGTAGCTTCATGTCTACTTTATAAGCACGTCAAAGTCTTCTTGATCAGCAGACAGAGGTATGGATAATAAGTAGTCAGAGTAAATGTGAAAATAGTTTCAGAAGTTGAATCTCTCTTTTTGGAAGAAATTATTATTTTGGCTTGCCACTTAACTAAGTACATGTTTTTGAGCTAATTGATTCAGTTGAACCAACAGAACTAATATTAAATTTCAAGTATGGGAGAAAAAGAATCGCACATTGGAGACTCACAGTGAATTAGGCTAAAAAATTCACCCCCAAAAAATTCTCCAATGAGCTCCAGAAATTCTGCATGTCAAGTATGCAGTTTAAAGCTAAGAGTTTAAATATTTGATAATACCTAAACACTCTCATGGGTCCATTTGCACTTCTAAGTGACTTTCTTTGTTTTTTTTTTTTTTTCCCCCCTGGTACATCAAGCTAAATCTAGGCTAAGCCTGCATTAAAGGTAATGCAAGTAAGTTCACTCACAAGTTTTATTCAGTAACCTCCTAAACTGATTTTAGTTAGACTAAGACAACTTTGCATTCAGATATAAAAACAGAAGATTCATCTTTCTTATGTTTTGTCAGGCTTTAGAGAAGTCCTTTCAAACTCCTTTCTCTCTGATACTCCTTTGTAAAGTGTTTTGAAACCTAGTGATGAAAGTAATAAGGACTATGTATTTGACCATACCACTCATGAAACATTCTAGTAGAGATCCTCCAAATAATCCAAATTAAAGAATGTATTGTACAGATAAAAAATTAATTGAAAGCAATGAATTATTATCCTGTTGAAATTATTGATACCTAAATATCAGACAAGTGAAGTCTGGCTGCAGTAGCTATATAAACCTACCAATCCAACTGCAAAGTAGAAGTGGTCTCTAGATAACAATGAAAATTCTTCTGAAGCCTGGCAGTGAGAACAATGCCACAGCTAAAGCCCTCCACAGAAGTCAAGGACCACAAAAGATCCTGGCAGCCACAGAAATTTCACTTGATAAGAAATCACTCAAGAGAATGGGTTAGTCAGATACAGGAATAGAAGAAGTCTTCTGTATCATGAAGATCAGTTCCTCTCCATGACAAGCAACTCTTTCATTTGACATCATTTCCCTTGCATGTGTCACAATGAAGTGATGAGGCACAGGTTTTCACCACACATGTTATTTCAGTCAGCTTTGATGAAGAAGTTGCTCTGGACAATTTCACTTTTTTTTGGTTTTTTTTTTGCAGTAACTATAGAAATATAGAACTCTGCTTCATTATTTAGCTCATCATAGGATGGGGAACTCCTGCAATTCATCAGTAAAGTCATCACCCAGAGACAGCATATACATTTCCAACAGCTTTCTGGTCCTGGAAGAAATGTAGTAGGCTTGAATCCAAAAGTTTCAACAACAAAGCACAGACACGTAGCTAGATTTGAAGCAAGATTGGTCCAGGACTCACAGGTTAAGTAAAAGCTCAAACAAATGAACCCTGCAAATTTAGGTGTTTCCATTTACAGAATGCGAGGCATTCTGCAATTAGCAGGGGACAGGGTGTGTCTTAGTGGAAAAAAAAAAAAATCAAACAAAACCACAAACACTTTAATCCTGTGGTCAGGGCAAAGAGAAGACTGTACCTACATTTATTCACCTGCCTAGGAACTGTTGATTAATATTAGCTTCATCTAGATAAGCACTATTAATCAGCAATAATTTGTTTGCATATTCTGTTTCAATGCTGGATTGCATCTGTACAAGCAGCCCTTCGAAGTGCATCTGTAGAGAGTAAACACCTGTATTGCTCTTTCAAATGCATACACATGCTTTATGGAATAAGGAAAATCCTCCAGTAATTGCACAGGAATGAATATAAACACACTTGAGCTCTTGTAAACATATCCACAGAGACTTCTCATATAACCACAGAGTGTTCTCCTTCAGGTTTTCTTTCATGTCTGCAAAACTGGAAAAGCAAGGCTATCTTCCTGTTGGACGTTTCAAGTGCATAGGTTTTGAATTTTATATATAATTTAGTTCAGGATTTCAGGAGTGCAAAGTTTTCATCACCATTGCACATATTGTATGCATGCAAAAGGTAGTAACATATCCAGCTCCATTAGCACCAGACAGTTTCATACAGTTTGTGCCCTTCAGTTTTGATAAATGGCTTCCACAGAGTATTGCAATATTAACAGCTGCTGTACGCCAAGAACACATGAGGATGTTTAGACATACTCAGTACTAGCCCCTGTGCAAAAGAAAGGGATGATATAATATCATTTTTCTAGATCCATATACAGTTCTCCAGTGGAAAAGAAACTTCTAAGTACAGGGACCATCCAAACCAGAGAAAGCTATAAAGGCTACTTGTTAAGTAACACAAAGAACAGCTCTGATGTAAGGGTCACCAAACAAAACCTATGTACAGTTATTTAATTTTAAGAAAGGGAATCATGTAAGGATGTGGAAAAAGAAAAAAAGAAAAACAAGGACACTCAAAAGGAGCAGTTCAAAAAGCAGGAAGACTCAGAGAGAGTTAGGAGAGTATTGCAGGGCATAGGTCAGCTCTTAGAAAATGGATTGCTTAAGTAAAGACAGGGGAGCCCATAAAACATGGCAAGTAAAATCTAAGCAGGAAATTAAAAAGGCTAAAAGACAATCCAAAAATTGCCTGCAAACAAAGATCACTGTACTAGTAAACAGCTCTTGAAATACATCAAGGACAGGAAACCAGCTAGGAAAAGCAGTCCAGCTGCTGGATGACAAAGGTGTATAAAGCACAAATGGGGATGATACAGTTGTAGCAGAGAACCTCAGTGAATTCTTTACATCAGCCTTTACTGATGAAATCTTTGGCGAGATTTCCACATCCAATGCACCCTCTGTTGCAAATCTGGTAGAGGAACCAGACTAATCTGAATTAAAATCAGGAAATACCAGACCAAACAAGGAAGCTAGATGTTAATAAAGCACAGAGACAAAACAATTTTCACACAAGTTATGAAGAAACTCAAATATGAATTTAAGGACCACTAGCCAAGGTATGTAAGCCAGAGCTACAGAGAGTCTCTGTGCTTGAGAATCACAGATCCTGCCTGCATAACTTCCAGCTGCAGGAAGGGCTGTATAGGGAACCTGGAAACCACAATCTGGCAAGTCTGAATTCATTGAAGTAGGAGAGTGAACATTAGAAAGAGTAGTGCTTCACAGGCTTTTGATGGAGAGGAATCAGCAATGCAATTCCTGGGATCAGTGCTGGGACTGGTGTTACTCAGCATGCTTATCAATAAAAAAATTAAATGATTGAGGAAAATGTTGGCAGGTAGGCTTTAGTGTAGTAATTCCTCAAGGCAATATCAATTGTAAACATTCCTACTTGGAAGCCAGAGCCATCCTTGACAGTTCTCTGAAGCCCTTGGTTCAGCATTCAATAGCAGTCAAAAAAAGCCAGGAACATCATTGGAATCCTGAGCAAAAGAGGAAGGCAGGACATTTCCGCCACTCCTCACAGACTGAGCACTCCCACAACTTTAGTACTATGATCTGCTCTCCACATACCAAGGAGAACATTACCAAGTTGTCAAAAAGGGCAACCAGATGGAAACAGAGATACTAAAAAGACTGGGAGTCCTCAGTTCAGAAAGAAGGCATGTGTAGTGGATATGACCAGGTATAACAAAAAACCCATGAGCTACTAAATGCACAACAGTTGTTTGCCCAACATTACAAAGGAAGAACAAGGCAGTACTCACTGCAACCAACTCATTTAAATAGAAAGGATATTTTATCCAGCAGGTTACAAGCTTCTGGAACTTGCCGTCACGCAAGACTCTGAAGGCAAAGGACGTTCATGGGTTCAAAAAGGGATTAAACAAACTCTAGTCAACAGGTCCATAAATAGACACTTAAACGACTAAACAGGTACATATCCTCTAATATCCTTAACAGAAGAGCTGTGGAAACTGGAGATGTGTGGAGAGAAATGGATCTCAAGAAACAGCTGTAGGAGGTTCTTGTTAACTTGTCAGACACAATACTGGGCTAACTGGAACACTGAGACAGTTCTAAAGTTATTCATTTTTTTAGGTCGACTTAACATTCCCACATATCACACTACTTCCTGAGGATAAGCAATGATCTCAACAAAAGAGCAAGGTGATAGAAACAAACATATTCATTACCCCTTATGACAGGGGTGAGAATGGGACAGGGACAGATACAACCAGCAAAGAAAAGGAAATGAAACAATTTAGACCAGTTACAGGTACCAGAACTTCTCTTATAACAACCTTCCCCTGAAAACACCTTTAACATCTGTACACACAGTACAGTAAGTAATTATTTTACCCACCCAATTTAATTTTTAATTCATCAAAGTTTCATTTTAGAAGCATTTTTTAAATTAACACCATCTTTGAAGACAGTAAGTTATTTATAGCTCTAAAAATGCAATCAGCAAGGCTGTATTTCCTGTTGTAAGTGAAATATAAGCTTGGACAAAAGGAAAAAAAAACCTCACAAGAAATACAATTACAGCAAGTTTGTTTTCAAGGCAATAAATCCTTTGTTTTGATGTTCAATTTATTTCATTATCTTGTTACTTGTACAATTTTAAAAAATATTTTTGTTTGGCCCTTTGGGAAAATATTTTTATGCTACACAGATAAACTAACCAAGTTTGACAAAGTTCTCTTGTTCATGTCCATGACACCATCTGTCTCAAAACGTTACACTTGTAAGAAAACTGGCTAGAAAGGAACTAGCACTGGAAAGCTCACCACAGAAATCATGACAGGCATGAACAGACATGAAACATCACGCATTTTTCTTCTCTGCAATTTACTGAGTAGGCTTGTTACTACAGCCCCCTAGTCCGATATCAATAGCCACACATTACTAATACAATATACCTGTATTATAGGTGTATATGCATATAACAAACCCACAGGATCCTGCAGTGCTTATGAATTGATGAGCAAGTTCAAAGAAGGTTACCTCAGTTGACCAGCAAAGTACAATATAATATAAAATCAATGTAACAACAAGTACTAAAACTTATTTACACATTTTTGTTTACTTTCACCCTCTGAGACAAAGCAAAAAGTAGTAAAGCATTTGCAGTTAGAGGATCCTGCATTAAGTTTAAAGTCAATAGCACACGTGGAGAATGGAACAAGGCCCACACTATTTTACCTGGAGAACTATCTGAGCATGTCCAGCTGTCCTTGCTGGTGAGATGTCTGCAAGTCCTTAACTTCTGTAACCTCATTTTCTGGCTGTCACTGTGGTCCAGTCAGGAAGTGAGCCCCCACTTCTGCTCAGGCTAACCAGGGCCACATCAACATCCACAGCTATAGCTTGGAAATAACTTAGAAAAGGAATATAACTGAGCTCTGTACCAGGGAAGAACTAAATAAATTGAATGGGAACTCAACACTTTATTGTCACCTGAGGTGAACTTGATAAAGGCACAATTTCAGGTAAAGTGAAGTGTTGTGGTTGGCCCGTACGGGGAAGAGATGATGCTGAGTCTAATTCAGAAGGCTGAATAGTTTTATTATTATATTTCTATATATTAATATATATTTAAAGAGGAGCTCTTAAAGCTACATCTTAACTTCCAATTATCTTATCTAACTACTGTCACTTAACTCATGACTCCCTCTCAGCCGGGAGTCCAGACTCAAGTGCAGACAATTAGCTATCAGAGCTAAACAATCTTCACTAGTGTCTAATCAACTAATCACTTCAAGTAAACAATTCTCTAATGCATTCCACATAAAAAAACAAGAGACAAGAATAGAAATTGTTTTGTTTTCCTTCCTCTCTCTGCTCCTCTACGAAACTTTCCTCAGGGAGCAGAGATGTGAGCACTACAGTGAAGGAGCAATGCCTCTGCTGACTGAGTTTAGAAGCATTTTAAGAAAACACACATGAAACTGACTTTTACTCTGCACAATACGGGACTATTTGATCAGTAAGTATCCCAGTGCCCATGTTCAGGCTGACTTTAGCATATAACTTGAGCAAAATTCCCCCTTGGTTGCAGCAAAGCCTTGGTCCCACAGGCCGGGGCTGAGGTGAAATGGCAGGAGGTCAGGCCTGCACAGCACCGTTCCTGCCTCCTCACCGTGAGGGGATTCCCTCCTGGAAACTCACTGCCATCCCACAGACACACCTTTAGGCACATCCCTGAGCAGGGCTGAGGGAGGGAATGCAAATCCTGCCCCTCCCTTGGGAATGCTGCAGCTCAAGACTTCCCAAACCCACGGCCTCTTCCATTCAAATGTGTTCACTCTACTCACAAGCACAAACACTTTCACAGCAACATGAAAAACTGCTGTACTGCAAAGGAACAGGAAACTGAGTAGGAAGAAGAAAGGGAAATGTAGGAGAAAATAAAACAAACCTTCTTTCACCACTCCCCTGTCTGTGAGAAAGAGGCAGCCAGAATGCACAGACTTACCAGCCAAGATCTCTTCTTGAAAACCTGCAGGATACATGCTCAGATATTTGCCTGCCTCTTTATATAGAGTTCAGTTAGCACTAAATGCCTCCAGCTGGTTTCAAGTTACAGCCAGGGGAAGTAGTACCATAAAATTCCTCATAGCCACCCAAACCATTACTCTTGTATTTTCTTCCATGTGGGGTCATCACTCCCCCTCTGGAAAGCTTAGAGGTATGATACCACTGCAGGCCTCTTCAGAGAGAGCCTGACAATGGTGTATTATGAGGCTTGTTGTAACATCCTTTCAAAATTCTTAAGGTCCAGTGGTTTAGAGAAGAGGGTCTTTTGTGTCTGCTGTCAGTTCCAGGAAGCTCCTGTCACTGGCATGGAGACTGCATATGGAAAAGAGCTGCTAAATAGACCAGTTAAAAGAATATAGGCCCAGTTTTGCTCCCACGTCACTGAAAACCATGAATGCTGCAACTCTGTTGAGGTCAGAGGAACAGCACTGCTGTGATGTTGGGGGTGAGGCACCAGCTGCTGTTTCCAAGCCAGGGCTCCCTCTGCGCTGCTCTCTCAGGCTCTGTCCCCGAGGCCACCGGGACCACAATGTCAGCTCTGAACCAGCAGCAGCAGCAGCAGCCTGTGCAGGCAGCGCTCCCCAGCCTAAGCCACAACAGCTCTGCTGTAAACTGACACTGCACAGAACAGAAGAGGTTTCTCACCTCCAAAACCAGGCTGGACTTGAACTAGTGATGAATCAGTAACGCTTTCAGACATGAAGCACTGACTTAATATCATCTTCTTCTTCACCAAAGGAAAGGAAAGCTTATGATCCTAAAAGGTCTGAGGTAAATAACCTAAATAAAGCAGACCACTCTTGACAGATTTCTCTTTCCTGTGTATTTTAAACACAGCTTGCTTATTGCTTTTGGTTTGTAACTTTCCTTTTGATACAATCAACAGTGTAAGAACATACAGTGTATGTCTGACCTGGACTTTGTGAGTGCTTCTAACAGAACATATTTTATTCTTTTCACCCAGTCAGACTTAATCCTTGTCCAGGAGAGATGGTCAGTATTTTGGTTCTGAGGGTTTTTTTAAAAATTTTTTTAAATTACATTGATTCCAATTACATGACAGAAAACATGTGAATGAAAAAATCCTTTAATTCAGAAATTAACAAACTGCTTACACTATTATAAAGAATTAATGGAATTATATATGTCTTCCATTAGGAGACAAGCAACTTCTTAATAGTCAACACTGCCAAAAATATTAAGGAACTACATGCATTTTATAATGAGGTACTAAAGCAGACATCCTGGTTGCTATTTGCACTGCACATTCACATAGTAAACTAAATTGTGACTGTCATTTAGAAGATATGGAAAATCTCACACCCCCGTCTCACCTTGTTTGCCTATTGTTCTGCACCGGAAATGTTCATCAGTTTATAGAATTTAGAGAAAGCAACATCACCTTGAAATCGAGTGCAACAATGCCCTGCTCGGAATACAGAGCTGGGAGCTCTAGCTCCTCTGGCCCATGCTGCCTGCAAAACACAGCTCTTAGAGGCCTCTGCAGCAAACAGGAAACTTGCAGTACTTCCAGGCAGATAAGAAAAGCTAAAACTGGGATCCTTTCATTATTTGGAATATCTCAGAGTGCCTGTGCCATACTGGGTACCACTGTGTCTCCCAAATCCACTTTGTAAGAGTATTTGCAACTTGGTCCTTGGTCTCCCCGTTACTTACTCATCCTTTAATGTTTTGCTGAGGTTAACAATCAGGATAGTGATTTTTGCTGCTTAGCAGTGGTTCCCACTGAAAGCTGGATTACAGTGGTTTAAACATATAAAAGGTCTCCGGGTGAAACTACAGGCTTGGTGATCGGATTATCCTTCACTACACAGTTCCAGTATCCTTGTTGGGTACATTGCTTTGGTTCAGATATCATCCTGCCACTCTGCAAATACCTCCAATCACAGGATTGCTGAAGAATAACAGAAAAAAAGCAGTAAAACAACAACTCAGAGTAATGATTTTAACCTGCTGTGCAATAATTAGAAATAAACTGCAGTGAGTGTGTAAAACAGCACACGCCATCACTCACTTTCCTCAGCCAGGATGTCTGTGGACTCAGCAGTTTATCACATTTCACAAGAAGCAGTAGCAAGTGATACATGGGACAGGCAAATAGAGCAAGTCATTTCTTCTCCCACAGGTTAGATCTTCTACTTTCACACAGAATGTGTGGTCTGTTTGAACCCTTTTCTGATGAAGAAAATAACTGAAAACATCCTGACACACTGGCTGTATCACAAGCCCTAAAAATGCCTTTGGTACCATGGAACCTATGCATACAAAACAGGACTTCAGTCTGAAGAATTAATATGCTGTCAGCTGGTCATGCTTTTGGCAAGTGAGTGAATTTAATCCAATTATAGCAAAGATGATGAGGTCAAGCTGACTCCCAGTAAAGAATCACCAGAAAGACTATCCTCAAAACAGAAGACACTGCAGCTTGCTAGACATGCTGCAGTGAAGTTGAGCAATGCTCAGACTTGTTATAACAAAGGTAAGTGCCAAGAAACTGCTTAGTGCCAGCAAACAGAAGAGGAAGGGGATTCAGCAAGAACACACTTTGTAAAGCACACTGTAATCCTAAGTACTTAATTGCCTTTGGCAAGAGCTGCATCCCATTGCTCTCTCAGAAGTCGTTTTATCTGCAACTTGATGCTCACAGCTACAGGGATGAATGGAGTGGGGGAGGAGATCCTTCTGGGGGAGCTAGTGGGAGAACTACAGTTACCAGTCTGTCTTTGATGAACTACCAAAGCAAAATATAAAAATTACTGGTATGTGCAAAGCCTGACCTGCATATCCAATGACTCTCAGAGAAGCAAATGAAACCAACTCTCCTCCAGGCCCTTTAAATCACCTACAGAGGCAGACAAATTTGTTGTAGAGCTACACACCTGTGTTTGTATTTTAGCATTTGTCTAGCCTCGCTTTCAGTCATACTCACTGAGCCCATATAGGTCAGTGTGAATTTGAGGGTGTAACCAAAGTTTGTTTCTTTTCCCTGCTTATAATGCAGCATTCACAAATATTTTACAATATGCTAACCCAAACTCATTGTTCCCACATAAATTGAAGATTTAAAAGTAAATAATGCACCAAGCCTCTTTAATTAAATAAGGAGTTTGGGGGAGGAGTTTCTGCAGACCCTTTTAAATCTTAAAGCCTGCCAACTGGATGAACAAAAGGTAGATTAGGCTCACATGATAAATCCCAGCAAACCTGAAAAGCCTTTGTTAATAAGTCACTAAGGAAATTTTTCTTTTTCCCCTAGAATTTCTGCTCACCAGAAGTGAGAATTAAGATTATTCAAGCAGGTTTGGTTTCCAGCAGCATTAAATGGGTATAGGCCTCATGGAGCTCTAATCTCCTCATTTCTATAGAGCTCAATTCTCCTTTCATTCCTACTAAAGCAGAACCAGTTATTCCTAGCTTTTATAGAAGGAGCAGCTGCTGAAAGTTCAGAGGCAAAAAAAGTTTATGAAATTAGTTAAGACTCCCACGAAAACTAAACTGGAATTCTGTATCAGCTTTAATAGCAACAACAACAGGAATATAAATGTATTTTCATTTCACTTTGGCATTTCTTTCATGTAGCAGGTTGCTAATGAGCCTTTTAAGATTCCATTCATAAGTTAGTGTTCAGTAGCTTGTTCACAGAGCCAAATGACATGTTAGTCTGGCAATTAGTTTACTCTTCTGTCTGTAGAGAGGCTTAATGAAAACATTATTAGAGACAGACCTTGCTCTAGCACACTCCATAGACACTGTACAATTGCTCAGAAAAGACACAGATTTCAGCAAAACCCATACTGTAAAAGACACAGATTTGAGTAAAACACAGACAACATGGATGACATTTAAATCTGTGCTAAATTTAGAAAAAAACTCCAGAGTCCATCCTACCTGGAACCATCTGGCTTCACTGATTAATCCTTTTCAGCATTACAGATTAATCATATCTTCTCTGAAGATGCTGAAATCCAAACAACATATGTATCCCTAATGTACATCATGGAAGCATTCCCATCAGTGGGATGAAGGCAGCTGTACAAAGCTTGCTGAGATCCTGTTTAGTGTAGTGGATGTCACAGGAAAAGTTTAAAAAGTCTACTGCAGCAGGTGCAGCAAGGTGTTTCTAAAGCCATGAGAGAAAGCATCACCTAACCTTCCATGGGAGGTCATTAAAAAAAACAGAGTAATTTAGCATCAAAGAGAGAAGAGTGCGTAATCAGCAAAGGGAAGAAAAAAATTACCTTCCTTACTCCTAACTCATACCTGTGGAATGAAGTTTGGAAAAGCTGTTTAATACAGCTCTAAACACAGTGAAAGCAAACAACCACAGCACGTTTTATTATGTACTTTACAAGTTTATGAATGAAAGGAGATGAGTCTATCTGCAAAACCAGGATCACTTCCAGCCCATGCTCAGACCTGAATTCAAACTACCCAGAAGAGTCCAACAACCACAGACTGTGGCTACCAGTTCTCCAGAGTCTAACCAGAAATTTCAGTCATCTCCTTACATGGCTCTCAAATAGAGCTTCTGAGCACATTTTCTGGATTTAGACATCCACAGCTTTAAGGCACAGCATTTGGAGCAGTTCTGAACTCTATTTACATCTGCATTTTGTTTTAGGAGGGCTCTGAAAGTAATTTGTAGCTGTTGGTTTATAGTGTTTCTAAGTACAGTGTATTTGGCCTGTGTAAGGATATTGGTATGGATTTTGACTGACTGTAAAAATCGGATCATCGCCCAGAGGAAGTCCTAATGAACTTAAAGGAGGAGCCAGGGAGAACAGAGAACACAAAACAGACCAAAAACTGGTGAAAAATTATGCATCTCTTACATTTAACCTAAGCCAATGGCAATACGTAATCTCAACTTATTTCAGACTTTATAAATTCCCTTTCAGCATTATACAAGCAAACCAACAGAACTTCACTGAATTATTTCCTTCATTCTCCTTTGCACCATGCAGCAGGGCAACTACAGCTATGGACACATGCTTGCAACAGCAGAGTATCTGATTTATAACTTTCTTTGCAGCAGACCTTTTAAGACTTCCCTACAAGACCAATAAAAATGGGGTCAGTGCCATTAACTGGTGTGAGCCTCCCACGTTTATATAAAATTCTAGTTGCCATGTTTATTAAACCAGGCATTTCCTTTCTGCTCATGTCCATCTAAAAAGGTTAAATGCCAGTGATAGGACACACAGCAGCACAGGACATCCTGCCTGTCATTCTAGTGGCTGGTCCTCTGCTAGCAAACATTCTCCGACTACAACCAACAAAATCACTCCAGTTACTTTTGGAGTTAAAACACTTGTCCTGTAGCATTCATTTGTAAAAGGCTAAAGATGGGTGTAACATTAGTGTACTATGAAAACGTGTTATCATGAGCACTTTGTTACAAACTGCAGAGCACACAGTGACCAGCTACAGAAGAATAGTATCACTGGAGGAAACGGAAAATACTGGATATGTGCCAGATGAAAATTAACTATTCAGTTATTAGTAAATATAATTTTGGTTTAAAAACAGATGTCTCCTAAAATGCACTCCTAGAACCTAGCTCCAGAAACATCTCAGCAAACAGAGTTGCACAGGAAGACACACATCATATTCTGCAAATAACAATGTAAGTCATTAGCTGAATAAAATAAAATAAAGATGTGTCCAGGAAGTAGCAGGAGAAAGATATTAGTTCTCTTGGGGATTTAAAATGAGGGAGAAATTACTATTTCTCTTACGGCTCCACTGACAGAAATGGCATTTCCAGCACTTCACAAAGAGGTAGCATAATTTTGTAGAGTCTTAGTGGGGAACACACCTTCTGCATGTCATGTAACTCCACATTCACCCCCCCCCCAAATGCTTGGAAACCCCTTAGAAGAAGGGTGTGGAATCAGGTATTTGCACTTAGCCTCTCAGCCATTCCCCTTGCAGGGAGAATAGTGCAGCCTTTTGATTCCACTTCCTGTGGATTTACTTTGCAGAAGACAAGACTAGGGCAAAAAGTATCTTTAAAGTGTAAGAGGAGGGAAGGATCCCCTGTCTTTTCATCCCTGGTCTCCAGCCCCTGCTAGTCTGCCATGCCACTCCCTTCCAGCCTGAGTGCAGGGAGCAGTGCCAGGCCAGAGTCCAGATGTGCACATACAGGAAAGAGGATTAAAAGGCAAAGAATCCCCAAAAACATATTGCTCCATAGCGTGAAGGCAGCCTGCAGAGAAGTGATTTCACCGCCTCTGCCAAGTTAATGATTTTAAACATTCATCTCCTTCTCCCATCCTCATGCAGGATGTTTAAGTGGTGTCACCAGGATTTATCCTTCTCTGAGACTAAGCATGTTGTGCAACACGATACAAATTACTTTGAGAACAGCAGAAGTTAAAAAAAAAAATCCGAGTAGATACATTTTGTCTGAAACATTAAAGATGTAGATGTGTAGTGAAGGAATGTTGCTACATGTGCCTCCACATATGCATCTCTATATTTGAAAGGCTCAGGAGGCCAAGAGAGAGCCAGAGAGATTATCCTTACAGCCGAGCCTATAAATGCTTCATCTTCGAAATCCTTTGCTACCTGCCAGTAGAGAACAATAAAACTGTAAAAAATCATACATAAAAGATGACAAGTACTTACTACCAGGTTTGCTTGCTCTGGGATTAATGCACTCCGGGAGGGGAGCCGTAGGTGAGCCCTCCTCCCTGCCGGAGCCCAGCTGACGCTCTCGCCGGGGAAGGGACGGGAGCTGGGCTGAGACACCCGCAGGAATCCCGCGGCTCCGGTGCTCCAAGCCCGGCATGTGCCCGCAGCCCGCGCCGCTGGGCTGGCTCGCTGCAGCGCCGCTACCTCCTCTCTCCGGAGAAGCAGGTTTCCCTCTTCTCCTCCTCCTTCTCCGCCTACTTCACCTCCCCCTGCGGAGGATGCCGCGGTACCCCCCACCCGTGCCCGCCCACGGGCTTCCCTCCGAGACGCGGGGCGCCGCCGGCAGGGAGAGTCCCACGACTCCCGCGAGCGCTGGCGGAGCCGCCTCGCCCCGAGCTGCCCAGCCCTGGATCTCCGGCTCCGGCCGCAGCCCACCTGCCGCTCGGCTG